>CAJVPS010001541.1:0-15082 GCA_910591765.1 Ambispora leptoticha | reverse complement strand
AAAAAATTCAAATAATAATAGTATCTAAATTTAAGATTATTATTTGTTAATAATAAAAGCTTTTGTAATATTAATATCATAAATAAATAGTATTATAATATTATACTATATACAATATCTTTCTATATCAAAAAATTTCTTCTTTTTCATCAATAGAGACTGCAAACCATTTCAAGTCATGAAATATATTAGTTACTTGAATAATATTAGTTGATTCTATATAAGTACTTGAATATATTTTAAAATATGCAAACTTTTGATTATATGACTTATTATTTAAACTAAAGAACTTCTCAAGTTCTGTTTGAAGATTGTTAAAGTCTTCTTGATGTAATTGATGAATATCAATATTTTTTGAAACTATTTTATCTATTTTAGTTATCCATAATTCCTATAAAAGATTTTGAAAACCAGAATCTTTTTTAATAAAAAGAAAATCTAAGCAAGAAATTTGTAAAGTACTTTCTTATACAATTTAGAGATGCTAAATAAAAAGTTATATATAAATTCTCAGATATTTATAACCTTGGAATTATTATATATAAAATTATAATTGATAAATAACTATTTACTGAATTAAGTTATATATACATCTTATATTGGATATTTATAAAGGGTTATAACCTATAATACCAAATAAAAAATATTTCCAAATAATGCAAATTTATTATTAAAAATTATTGGAATCCTATTCCAGAAAATGGATCAACTACTAAGAAACTTTTTAACTTTATCTAAACTCTACTTTAACAAATATAATTATTAAAAACTAAGAATTTTTGTAGAAATTTCTGAGATCATATTAATATTGATTATATAAGAATAGAAATTTCGCAGTAATTCTTGAGAACATGTTATAAGAATAGAAATTTTTCTGAATTTTATGTGTACATATCTCAGTACTAATTACCGTATATAACTGAAAATAGGCAACCCCCGATAATAAGAAACTTTTGGTTTTAAAGGAAATTATGATAAAATGATGAATTCCATAAATAAGAAACTTTCGACTTCTTACATTATGCATTTATTACATTTTATAATTACATATCTCGGAAGCTACATATTCGCATCAAAAAAATAATATGGTGTTTTTACATTTCTGTGAGTAGAAATGGACATTTTTCGATTTTTATCGATCAGTATGCTAGTGTGTATTAAGTGTGCATTGTTGCATAATAAATCGGGACATCAAATCAAAAAACAAGCAACTTCCTGTTTTTTTTTTCAAAATGAATATTTTCGGTGTTCTCATTTTCAGTCATATACGGTAACCAATCTAGCAGATTGTATATTTTCAAACCATCTGTATCTGTGAATTATATAATTGATTCAGTATTTATCTCACTACACATCAAGGATGACCGCCAAGTTTCAAAAAAGCTTGCCTTGCATATGATGAATCCTAATTTATAAATTGTCTTTTACAAATGTGCATTATTGTCTTTGATAAGTATTCCCTCTCCTACATATCAAGAATGTCCGCCCGAGTTATTCATATTCATTGATATGCATCTTTGATTTCAATTCAGAATTCTTTTTTATCGATGTGCATCTTTGAAAATTTGTTAAAAGAATTACATGTATATGTATTTTTCTGCCACAAATTGCACAGAATTCGTATTTCATAATTCACATACATAATTTACTTTTAACGTACATAAAACATTGCCCCTCCCCTTCCTGTTACATGCGCATGTACAACAGTATTGAACGTGTACATGTGATATACATCAAATATATGATTATTGCGTTGGTCGAATTAAAGGAACAAAAAAATAAAAAATGGAACATAATTATAATCGTTTTGTTTTTTTCTATATAAGAAACGTCTATTCACACACTACACATCTATTCATACAATACATTCTTAAAACAAAGTTTATCACTATTTCTCCAGTCTAAAATGAATTTTTTCAAATTTCTTATCATTACGATTTTTATGGTAATTAATTCTGATTTTTCATTGATCTCTTATTCATAACGGAAAACATTAAATCTAATATTCTCATTTGCTTATTTTATAGGTGTGTTTCTTGGGAGATGAATTTGATGCCAAACCATTATCAATCTCAGCACAATTAGGCTGTCCTGTGGAGGTTACAGCCTATATTGACGATAATTATAATGGAGATTCAACAACATTCAAACTCGAACCTCGTTCATGCTTCGTAGTACCTGACGGATGGAATAGGAAGATCAGCTCAGCCAAGATCAAGGATAACAAATGTGTAACTTACTATACAGATTCAAATTGCCTAAAAAATCCTTTGCATGTCTGCGGTGATATTGATTTTTATAGATCTGCTCCTTTATATAATGACAATGTCTACTCAATTTTACCAGATCAACAAGATTTGCTCAAATGTTTAAATGTTTAATTTAAATATTAGGTGTTGTTAGTTGGTAAACTTTATTAACGTATTTAAATATTACTATAACAAAGTTTTAATTTATTGTTCCGACTAATAATGATACATGTAATATCCTGAAATGTATTGTTTTACTATTTTTTCGACTGTATTAGAAATTATACGTCTTGTAATATATATTCCTGGAATATGAAGTTTCCTACTATGTATTTAATCATTCTAGGATTTAACACAATTTAATAAATATATTTAATTTTCGTTTTCTTGCCTTTATTCTCAACTACTCTCGTAGTATAATCAATTGCTTGACCATCCTTTTTTTCTGTATTAATATTTTCGGAAGAGTCGCTGGTTTCAGGATCATAACTTGCGATTTTATATCATTATTCTTAGCTTTATGAATACGCCATTCTTGCCTCCTCTTTTCTTTTGGTAATTCATGAACTGGAATAATTGAAGTACCTTTTTCGAAGATTAACATTTTGTTTTATAGATACAAGGCATGCTTATATACCAATAACACGTGTGACTTAAATAGAGATTTTTTCGGTGCGTTTATGATGATACAGGTAATACCAAATTTTGGAATTGCATGGTTAACGGCTCTTAATATTTTTTAAATCACCCTGTAGTTTTACCAAATTAACTTATTTTAACATTTACAACAAGAAGCAACACTTGCTTCCTTTGCAGATAATTTCATTAAATTTGATACCTATCTACGTACGTATCACACGAGAGTGTTCTGTTTTAGAACAACCCAAACATACGAACAGCGCTTAGAAAATGAAAAAGACATATTATTTGATTATACGGTTATGACAGATTCTACAAATTGACGAATTTTAAGTATTTCTTGTTTACTAATAACATAAGATCTCGTTTTATTCGATATACTGTTAAAAACCAAACAATACGCAAAAAATTATGCGTGCCTTTCTGTTAAAAATCGAGATTAATTTGATAGAACAATTTTTAACAGTTGCTGTCTAAGAAAATAACAAATACTGACAAGTCAAATATAAATGAATTTCATAATAAAATTTTGGTTTCATAACGCTCAAACTTAGCAATAATACATCGGAGTTGGAAACACGTTAAATCCGCAGTGATTTTTGCACGGATACCGCCACAGTCAACTATCGCAGAAAAATTTTATGGATTCCTTATACCGTATTTATCATGTAAGATATCCTGAGTAGGCACATTCTACTCACGTTTTTCTTGAATAATATCTGGGGTACCATAGGATACGGTATAAGGGGAATGGTCATAGATATTGATACTAAAATACGAATTCATAAAGATCAACTAGAGATGTTGATGGTCTGATTTGGTTGACATGTCGATTTTACAATGAAATCACTTGAAACCGGAGTATAAACCGGTTCAAATTTCATTGATTCATGATCTCAACTTTAATCATACTTTAATGAATTTTTATTGGTTCATTATTAAACTTGAATTTTTACATTATCATTATTACGTGTATAGAAAATTTATATTATTGCAACCAGATATTGTCATAATTGCACATGTAATTGTATGCATAATTGAATTTTTCCTGTCTTTGATTGTACATGAAGTAAACTATAAATACATTTAACATGTTTAATTTGAAGAATGATTAAAGCATAATCCATCATGTAATCAATATTCTGAAATTTTCGACATTAATGTTTTATAAAGTAGGATAAGGTAAATGGTTAGGTTAGCGGAGTAGATTATATGTAAATTGTCATCCCGACATATTAATTAGTACTCCAAGACAGATTTAGACATTGGTTTTCTTGTACGTGTACATGCAATGTTCATTTTTCATATCTTGGATCATATTTGTTGATCAAAAATTTGCGCATTCCTATTTGACATAGATCACATCCCGGTCCAGGCATAAGGACTGTTACAGATATTATGTAATTTCCTGGGGAGTGGTATTGAATATCTTACCTGAAAGGAATATTTAATAGTTAAAAAAACTTAATTTAGAATGTCCCATCACATGATTAAGGCTGAAGATTTTATTATTACAAATCTAAGACACGATTCTTTCATTTTATCCTCAAAAATTAACTGAAAACTGCGTGGCATTGAATTATAAACTTTTATTATTATCTGGCAAAGAATTCCATTCCGCCCTTATATGAAAGTATCCCAATTCGTTTAAATTTTGCGACATTCATTTTTCTACTTCACGTTTTGCAATTGCTCATAAATTTTCGATAGGATTTAGATCCGGACTCGATGACAGCCAATCAAGAATTTCGGGTACATTTTCCACAAGAGTTTAGCTTTACCGTTTGCATGCTTAGAATCGTTATCTTGCTGGAAACGTCATTTTCTCACAAGCATGTTTTTTGATCTCCTCGACATTTGTTGCAAAATTTCGACATAAAAATCAGAATTCGTAACACCTGAAAGCAACATAAACGAGTTTTTCCCTCCGTACAGCAACCACTCCATGCCAAAATCTTAGAACAGTTTTTGTATTGGTCGGATCAGTCGTTTACCCTTATACCAATGAATTGTATTTGGAAATATTTGAAATATCGTTTCGTGTCGTTTTCCAGGTCATCATTAAGATGACGTTTGGGCCATTGTATGCGTTTCTTTTTGAACTGCTGTTAACATTGGTGTAGCATTTGGTCAATTTTTTTATAAATTTTAAATATCTGCCAATTGTACGATATGAAATGTCCTGAAACCTTCGTTTTATCGAGCTTTGACTCTGTATATATATATAAATATCAATTTTTTTCTCGTCATTAACGATACATTTGGTCAAATTTATTACAGAAAATTTGAAATTATACCATACACTTCGCAGGATTGTTTCCCCATTATTCGATTATTTCTTAAAAAATTAGGGCACACTCAAGACCAGTTTGACTCCTTCAAGAATTAGATCGTTGGTATCACTGCTGGTTTAACTACTCTAGGCATTGTCACACCATCTGATAGTGCCTCTTATACTACGGCACGAACAGAAAGTGACCCCGCGTTCGACATCTATTCATACCTCGTCGTTTACTGCAGTTGTGTTAGTGATGTTGTAAATGACGTGAAATTTGCAGATGGATCCATGGATTAAAGTGTGCATTAGGACTGGTGGCAAGTATACATATCACATTTAAAAGAAGTTTGATGATCTGTCATTTTCAACACTTTGTTCTTTGTACATAGGTCATAATACTGCCAGGTATTCTGTCATCCAGGATGGAATGGTGATTGACGTGTCCGGCATGAATGGAATCTTCATTGATACGGTGAAAAAAGAGGCAATATTCTAGGCCGGAGGTAGGTGGGGAAAATCTTACGTTAAATTGCAAGTCTATAACCTTCATACGCCAGGCAGTTTCACGTATTGTTAATTATTTTTTTGTTATTCATTCGGCGTGATCTATTAATATTCGAAATTATTTAAGGTAGAGTCTGTGATGATGTCGGCATAGCTGGATTTTCAAGTTATGGTTACACCGCAATTAAACACGGAATGGCATGTGATAACATCATCAAAATGACGATGGTCAAGGCGAATGGCAAAATAAAGGCTTCAGAGGGAAAAGACCCGCAAAATATACTCTGGGCAACCAAAGGTGGAACAAGAGATAATTCTGACGTTGTAGTGGATTTTAAATTCAGACTCTGACATTCCCGCCAAGTATACACTATCGAATTGCACCTAGCAAAATAAAATGACAGTAACATTGAAGATCGTAACATCAGTTTATTGGGTTTTCTCGCTGTGAAGAGCAAGGTTGAGAGAGTGGATGTCTCATGTTCCAAGCTAGTTCCATATTTCTGTGTCCGCGGCAACTAAACCCAGAGGCTGGCAGGACGGCCCTGCAACTAGTGATCCTAGTTGATAGTCTAAAAATCGACTAGAGTCGATTTTTCAACTTAGTCAGTCAATTTTAAAAAATCGACTAATCGATTCTTGTATAACATATCATAAAAAGAAATGATATATATAATAAAGATTAAAGATAAAAAACGCGAAAATTTGACATTCATATAATGTCTGAACCAACTGCATCTAATTTTTGCTATTATAATTGTTCCAACGGTAAATTTTTACCAAGTCTTATTGAAATGGAACAGCATAATGATGAATCACATACATATACATTTACCTCCATCACCACCAATAATTGATGACACGTTCTTTGAAGAAAACTCAACTGTTGAGTCTGTACAATTGATTATGACTAGTAATAAACGTTTTAAACCAGGAAAAAGCTGGGTATGTGATCATATGAAAAAAGATTATATTAACAAAAAAATCAAATACTGCGTTTGGATCAAAATTAATGGAGATCTCGAGCAATATACCCAACGTTTTGAACTCAAAACTAGTACTACCAGTTTGGCTTCACATCTTCGGTCTGAACATCGACTTGAAAAAAATGGTACTTTATTACCATTAAATGGCAAACAAGTAGTTCAACCTACTCTTCACAATCAAGTACTGCATTGTCTATACAATCTCAACAAATTCGTTCAGATCCTACTTTACAAGAATTGGTTAAATGTCAAATACATTGCCAAACAAGATGATATGCAGCCATTCAATGTCTTGTAAAGTAGACTTGTGAACATAGCACACAAATCGTATATTGAAATTACTATACATTGGCTTACTCCAGAGTTTGAAATGTATAAAGCTTTACTCACAATTGAAGACTTTCCATATCCACATACATCTGAATATATTGAAGATTATTTATGTAAGGAATTGATCAAACGGGACTTAAGTGACAAATGTTTTGCTGGTATAACCGATAAGGTTACTTCAATAATAAAAGTAATAAGAGATCTTGGCGTTTTACATATTTGGTGTACTGCTCACACTATTCAGCTTGACATCACAGATGGTCTACAAGAAGCAACAAATTTAATAATAGTGCAAAGGCTCTTAATAGATTTATTGTTGGAAGAAATAAATACCGAGAATGATTACGATCAATGCAGATAGAAATAGTCAAAGTTAAAAATTCTATGTTAGAAGACAAAAATATCTCTATATTAAATCCTATATCAAATGATACTGCAACTCGTTGGAATTCATATAAAACAAATGGAAAAGCTGTTTCTTAATGATGCTAAACTTTTGGGCATTCAAGAGCTAGTTGATTTATTGGGTCCTTTTGCACATATTACAACTGTAATCAGTAGTGATAATTATCCTACTCTTTCATTGATGCTACCATTAATCAAAATCATACAGGAACATTTATTTCGGAAAGAAATTACTATTACTCATCCAGTTATTCGTAATGTACATGATACAATTGAATTATCTTTTGGAGAATGTTGGGATGAACAGAACAAGAAGGATATATTGCTGCTATGTTGGATCCAAGATTTAAAGATCTTAACTTCGAATCTGAAAAATTTGAAATAACAAAAGATGAATTACAGCATCGAATGAAAAAAAAGATATGACAACGGTATATCCAACAATATAGGCGTCTCAAAGCCATCCACCTTCTTCTTTATTAAATTCACTTTTTGAAGAAGTACCTAGTCAAATTTGTCCAATTGAAATGGAACTCAAAGTATATTTTGACATGCCCAAAATGACAAAATATGATCTCTCAGATCCTCTCTATAAGAAACATAACCCATTGGTTCTTTGGCGTGATAATTGGTTGACTCTTCCCTTAATGGCAAAACAAGCACGAAAATTATTAGGTATTCCGGGGACAACAGTTCCATCTGAACGTCTGTTTTCTGATGCTGGAAATATAGTAACTGACAAATGAAATCGTCTCCACCCAAATACGGTTCATGACTTACTTTTTGTAAAGGAAAATCAATATAGTTTTAATCCTTTTCCTGACTTGGAATAATGTAAAAAAATTGAGCTTTAATTTGAAGAAGAAAAATTTATTTTTCTTATCATTTAAATAAATAAATTCCCTAGTTTTTGCACAATTAATAACAAAATTCGGTATTAGTATTGCTGTGGGAAACGAAAAATGATAATGATGTGTATTTACTTGACAGTGGTGGATGGAAAATTCCTCCCAAACAGTATCTCTTTTCTTGGACAAATCTATGGCTCCATAATATGCATATGCCAATCAACATTTATTAGATCAAGTTGAAGGCACGATTCCATTGACTGCTAGGGAAACCAAACGATGTGCATATATTGAAAAACAACTAACCCAAAACGAATATCAAGAGGTCATTGGTTATTTTAAAACGACGTCATTAATTACAACATGGTGTCCATGGAACCTTACGGGGGCGCATTAATGAGATTGCGCCAGAAGAAAGTGCATTTGTTTATCGGCGAGCATACTTTGATATCTTTGTCGACTCGTTTTGGATTGATGACTCGAATGAGCAAAAAGCGGCTGCTTAATTTTCGAATCTCCAAACTTCAAATAGATTTCGCTAAAGCACATTTATCAAAATTACATGAACTCTAAGTACGTGGACTGGAAGGAAGCATATTTCGGGGAAAATTAAAAAAAATTGCAAAAAGTGAAATCTGAACTCGATTCTAGATGCTTCTTTAATTATCCCCAGGGTGTTCATCCTCTGATTGATACTTGCAAATTGAAATAAAAGTTTTCCTTATTACAAAATTAATATTCTGTAAAGAATCAAAAGGAAATTTTTTGACCGAGTTATATTAGATAACATTAAGTCAATTCAATGACTTTTTTTCGAAACTTAATATGCTGAACTGTTATAAATTTTACAGTATATAAATAATTACTATTAGAGCATTTTTTAAACAAACTTTGAGCTCGTGCTGACTCATATTTGACTTCTAATTCTATGCGATTCGCTTAATTAAAACATACAGTGGGTTATAAAAAAACCGGATATTTTATTTTTGGTTGTATTCAAATAAGTATTTATTTAAATCATATAAAATTTTAAACATATATGCTTGATAACCTAGGGAACAAGTTTATTTAAAAGCATTCAATAGCTTATCTTAAGGTGTTATGAAAAATGAAATCGAAAAACAAAAGATGAAAAAAAGGTATCTGTATTCCCTATGAGAAAATGTTATCTAATCAAATCACCTGTATAAGAGGCAATCATCTGTGTGATATTCCTTGTAGTCTGTAATAACCGGCATGCGTCTCTAATATAATTTGTATATTTTAATAACCTGGAATTTGGTTTAAAAATAAATATGTAAGTTAATGTCTGCATTTTGAACTGTGAAAATTTTCAGAAATTAAAAAATCACGTGAGATCAAGATTATTTAATAATGTACAGCCGACTCTCTTTAAACTGACTCGCCGAACTTTAAATTTTAAAATTTCATAAGAGTTTTGATGAGTTCGGTTTAAAAAGAGTACGGGCTCCATATAAAACATAGTAATTTTCTATACTGAACTTTTTTCTTATCAGAACCATCAGTTCGGTTTAAACAGAGACGACTGTATATTGATGTATGTAATTGATAATTAATCCAAACCCCAGTTACATTGAAATAATAATTATTAAATCCTTAATAAACGGAAGTTAAATACTCATGATCACGTGTAAACTGCCAAGTGGAATACCGGTTATCGAATTACCAATCATTGTGAAATTAACAATAAAAATTTTACTCATAATGATTCTGAATCATATGGTTCTTTGCCTAACTTTTCATTATAATCTTTGTAACGCTAATTCTCGTATTTTTAAATAATTATATATTTCGCACATGAGCATTTATTCTTATTCACAATGCATGAGGCAGTAGTGGAAAATATGTAATTATATTAAATATGTTAATTATAAAAGATAGTAATATATATTTAGTATTAGTAATTAATCTGATGCAACTTTAATGGTCGGGTAAATTTGAAATTCAGTTTAGAACTATCAGTTAAACACTTTTAGGAATAATTATATCTAATGGAGCAAAAAACAGTTTCACTCATTAACCATAAAATGGAAAGATAATAAATGATAAATGAAGACTTTATTATATGCTGTACAGTATATCAATCGTAGCTAGATTTTTTAGTAATATTGGTACCAAAGAAAGTAGAGTCGATATTTGAATCTAATGCGATGTCGCCGTTTTTTTCAGTAATATTGGTACCAAAGAAAGTAGAGTTGATATTTGAATCTAATGCGAGGTTGTCGTTCGGTACTGTTATAGAACCGATGATCATAATAAGAATCGTAAATAATGCGAGTAAATTTCGAAGTTGTGGTACATTATCGTTATTGATTTTTGGTTGTTTCATCGTATTTGATAATGGCGAGATAGTTATTTGTTGCTTAAACTTCGATACCTATTTATAGCGATAGCGACGAACAATAGAAACTCTTGGCATTTCTTAAAATGATACATGTACATGGAATTCCATGCACTACTGTATATACATGTACATGCACCCCCACTTGTGTGTTTTTCACAACGAGATACCAAGTTTCAAAGCTGACATCAATTTTTCTCAATTCACAAATTCTTTAACATGACATTATTGTAGTAAAGTAGTGAATTTAATTCACTGGTGCCCCTGACTTCGGGTTTATATCTGGCTCTTCGTTACAAACGCAAAAAAAGATTGACATTGATTGTTTGTACATTTCTTTCATCTTTTAAACTTAAAAGAACAAGACTTTCAAAAGTTAAATAAAGTTATCTAAGTACATGTGTTTATTCTTGAATAATTGTTATATGACGTATACAGTACAGTTGTCTAATATAAAAAATTGGCATAAGTTTTAAAAACTCTATTTATATGAACCATCTGCTTTTCTTTGGGGGCGGTTGGAATGTTGCAAATTTGTACTTGAGCTTTGGTGTAAATTTGACATTTGGTGGGATCGTCGAAGTTCACTCCAATCGCTGGAAATGCGCAAATATCGACAAACATGTTCGTTTCATCCTCACCTGCTGAGACCCATTCCATCAAAGTATCATTCAGAGGCTCTCCATGCTCGAACCACCGAAAAGTAACGATTGGCTCTTGAGTTAAGAGACGATACTTAAAAATACGGATGATCCCAAGTATAATTTCGTCAGCATGATCTTCTTGCTTTTTAGATATGGTGTCATCGGTGATTGCACGATAATGTTCCAACATTTTAAGAAGCGCTTTTTTTAGATCATTAATAACTTGATTTCCTTTTTGTCCGAAACCTCTATTCCCCAACATAGCATAGATTTCTTGACGGATTTGGATTTCGGTAATGCCGGCAGCGTTGTTATCATTTCCTTCTCGAGTTTTGTTAAAATCTTTAACCATGCTAGTTAAATTATCTACGCATGTAACGAGTCTTCTTTCGAGAGATTTGTTATCGGAAGAATTATATGTAGAAAGGATTTTATCTTGTGTCATATACGTGTTCATGTAATCATTGTAATCTTTGAGTATCTTCTTAATTGTCAAACGTTGCAAGGCCGCACTAACTGAAGGTTTGTGATTTGTGCTAGCTTTCGTCTTCAATATATTAAATAATTGTTGAACATTGTCCTTATTGATAATATATGCTTTTCCCTTGAGAAAAGTGAAATCATATAAAGCTTCTCGAAGTTTATGAACATCCTTAGTAAGATTAACAGGATTATTCGGATCTTGATTGTCCAAACGAACATTAATTAGATCGCCGAAAGCGGATTGGTATTGAACAATTTCATTACTCAGATTATCGATTATTTCTTGATTTTGGTTGCAGACTGATTTTAACGATTCGATTTCTTCATTCAAATTATTGATAATGTCTTGATTCTTCTTGTTGGTTTGTTCCCAAATTTCTTTCTTATTTTGTAATTCTCTGTTAAGCTTTTCGGCATTGTTTTTAAGCTCCTCGTTCTCCTTAATTAAGCGACTGTATTTTTTTGAAATTTCATTGTATTCTTGCGTATTTATCTCATTTGACTGTTTATTTTGGCAACAATGCTTATAGGAATTTTGGTGTTTAAATTGACTTAAACTTTGTTGAAGAGTTTGGTTGATTTCGTAATCGTAGATTTTTTGTTTTGCATTTCCATTTTCTTCCGCGTATCCAAAGTCTTCGTTTATATCAATGTCTTCTAATTCTTTGTCAAATTCAATTGTGCGAAAAATTTATAATTTTATTGTTAGACTAACATCGCATCTAGTTTGGCAACTCAACAAATTAACATTATACAACTATTTACCCGTCGTATTTTTGTTACAATTATTTTGGTTTTCTTCTGAATCTTTATATTATTCACTAATTAGATGCTTCTCTATAGAAAATCATATGATAAGGTAGAAAAGGTTTCGCGTGCTACTAATTTTTGGTGAGCCTCTAGAAAATTCCGGATTACTTATGCTTCAATTGAAAGCATGCATATAAAACACTAAGAAACCTGGTATTTCTCTGGAGGCTCGCAAAGAGAACCGTCGCCAGTATACCACAAACCTTTTCTACCTGTACAACGTATAAAATAAAAGTTGTAAAACTCAAGAGTTTATCTATCAAATTACCTTTATCACAATTGATCATCTCCATTTTATAAGTTCCCGGATTAAAATACTTTTGTGTTTGATGGGTCGCAGAACCAATTTCAATTAGGCGCTTTTCTTCAAGTTTAAATTTCTTTCAGTTTTACGTGTGTATCAAAGGTAATAGTAACCGCATTATAAAGCTTTCTACTTATTTATAAACAAAGGACAATTTAATAATGAAGTTTTTCAATTAATGACTCCTCAATTTTAAGTATAGTTCCAAATTTAATGATAAAATTATTATATATTTCTGATCGATAAGGCAATACATTAATGATTCGTAAAAAGGAGTATTCATGTGAACCAAATTGATTTTTTAGTTTGTTAAAAATCCTGGAAGAGTACAATTTTATGTCGAATCATGAGATTTGTTGAAGTACATACGTAATAGTACATGTATGTGATTATTGATTACCCACATAATTTAAACTTTAACAATATCGATATTGTTAAATTAATTTGCTGTACAGCCCCAACATTAATGCGAACGTGCGTATTTATCCGCTAATTATTTCCAAAAATGGAAGATAATTGCCCAGTATGTTTTACAATTTAAATTTTCGCGTCATTATAGTATTTCAATCGTGTGGATCAAAATGCAATTATGTTCAACATATCAAATTAAAGAAAGGAAATGCAAAGTTTGACAGTAGCATTTACATCGTAGTCGGGATCGGTATATACTAATTAATCAAATATGTCAGGTATCATAGTAAAAATTTAATAGTAGTGACCTCGATTCAACTTGCGCCTTTTGACAAGCTATTTACGCACATTTTTAATTGTAATTTACATTTGAAGGTTAGGCATATTCGAGGTTAAAAAAGATGCAGCATTAAACTAATACAAAAGCACAATAAAATTTATATAAAAAGTGCTCCTTTGAAGTTACAGCAATTTAAAAAAAAATATTTATTTTTAGCTTATCCATAAGTATCGCTAACAAAGCGAAATTCTTTTAATACAACAATTAAAAACATCTAACTAATTAAATAACTTGGACTGTAATTTCCTTTTGTTATGGTATACTAATTGTTCGCAGCAAATTTTACACAAAATCTAACAGTAATTATAATACAGTGTGTAACAAAAAAACTTAACTATACTAAATTCATTATAAATCATACAAATTTAGTGATCAATAAAGCAAAAAAGTTTTAGAATAAAATTTATTAGGCTTAAAAATTAATTTATTTATTTTTACTTTCAATAACTAATTTACAATAACATTTTATCGAATTTATTAAATTATTTAAAATAATTTTTGAAATAGAATCCCATTCTTCTATCAAGAACTCCTTTAAAATATCCAAATTTTTAGATAGTTATTTCTTAATATTACTCTTAATAATAGTCTATAAATTTTCTATTGGGTTAAAATCAGTTTGGATAATTTAGATATAGAACAAATAGCTTCATTCCAATAAGATATTTATTTATTATTTAGTTAAGTTTTTTTGTCACACATTGTATATGTAATATTATACATGTATCTCACATAATCTTAAGTTATATAATACATATATATCAAGTATCATGTACATGTATACTGCATATTATTCAATGCTAATTGATCTAGCTGATCAAAAAAAAAGCAAAAGATTTTTATTTTCAAAGAATTAGTAAAAAAGATATTGGAATTTCTTTGTTCAGTTATATATCCAAGATTTGTTTTTACATTATTTAACTCAAATAGCTTGAGTCAGATTTAAACAAACAGTAACTAGTCATTACTAATTCCTACTTAATAAAGAATAATCTTATATAACTAAGCCTGAAAAACTCCTATATACAATATTATTAATTTTTATTATTCTGTACTTGAACATCTTTTAATATAAGTCTTTATCAAAACTTGCATAAGTAAATTCTGATAGTTTTTATTTGTTATAATTATTTAAATATTTGATTTATATGTAAAATTATTTTGTTAATGATTGTAAACAAGATAAAATGTGATATGAATAGTTTTAATTTTATAACTTATGATTATTTTTATTATTTAAAAGTATTCAGATCTGAGGCTATTTTACAAAACAGAAGGTCATATTTATAAGAAAAGAAATGAATACAAAATGTGAATAAATTAATAATCTATAAATAAAATATATATGGGTTGAACAGAATTAATTAACTTAATTTATGTCTCTAGAGGATAACTAATCATAATTTAATAATTAATGATAATTATAAATAATAATAAATAATAATATAAATGAATAATAAGAAAAATGAATAAAATTATAAAGAAATAA
>CAJVPS010001540.1:0-15085 GCA_910591765.1 Ambispora leptoticha | reverse complement strand
TTTATTAAATAGAATTATTAAAATAAAAAATATATTTTAATAATATAATAATAATTAAAGATAATATATTAGAAAGCTAAATTTAAAATATAATAAAAATTTAAATTTTTTTTATATTAAACTTTATAATTTATTAATTAATATTTTTTATTTTTATATTTAATTAAAATTTATAATTTAATATAGATTTTTTCTGAAAGAATTATTTTAATTATAAAATTATTATAAAACTTTTAACTAAATTTTATTTTTAATTAGAAAAAATTTTAGAATTAAAATAACTCTTTTAAGAAAATTTAAAAAATCTAAAAAAATATATATTAAATTATAGATTATAATTTTTAATTTAATATAAAAATAAATTATTAATAAAATTATAAAGTTTATTATAAAAATTTTAATTTTTACTATATTTTATTAATAAATTTAATTTTTTAATATATTATTTTTAACTTTATTATATATTAATATTATTAATTTAAATAATATATTTTAATAATAATAGAATTTAAAAATATTTTTAAATAAAAAATAATTTAATATTTATAAAAAAATTTTAAATATATTCTTTTTATTAATAAACTTATTATTTAATTATATATTATTAAAATTAAATATTATCTTATTAATTATATTATAAATATAATATTATTATCTTTAGTTTATTTTAATAATTTTTAATATATAATAAATTTTTTTATTTTTTATTAATTATTTTAAATCTATAAAAAATATATAAAATACTTGAATTATTTTAATTTCTATTAAAATAATAATAATAATATTTTAATAAAAATAAATTTTATAAAAGTTTTAACTTATTATAAAAAAATATTATTTTTTAAAAAACTACTTATTTTTATAAATATAAAATATATATTCTAAATAAGATAAATATAATTATATATAAATATAAAGAGTAATTTGTAAAAGAAATAAAACAGAATATTAAATTACTTAATAAATATAATAAAAATAAAAATTTTCTCTTTATATTGAAAAATAAAATTTATGATTTATAATTTTTTAGAAAAAATTCTAAAACTAAAATTATTAACTTTATATAAAAATAAAAATATTTATTAATAGAATTACAAATTTAATATAATGAAAAACTTTTAAAAAGTAAATTAATTAATTTACAAAATTAATATATAATAAAAAAATTAAAATAAATATTTTTTTGAAAATGCTTGTACTTTGAAATATTATTCATAAAGTTTCTTTTGTATTTGAATGAAAAATTGATTTATTGTAAAATTTTATTATATATTTATATATATAATAAAATTCTAAATTCTAATTTTAGTTCTAATTAAAATATTATTACTATTTATATCTTATAATTTAATTCAAAAGTAATATATTTTGATCTTTTTCCTTATAATTAGAATATTAGGCTAGTTTATGATAATTTTTTATAAGTTTCTTAACCAGCAAAAACATATGTCTGTTCGTGTAATTTTTTTAAATAATAAACCAATCAAAATGCATGATATGGTTCAGTTCCAAGCTTACTTCCTATAATGCACACCCTTTCTAAATGCTGGTCGCAAGGAGATGCATTTGGAGAAATTCATCTGTTTCTAGCAAAATTTTACTATATATGTTTTGTGTGCGATATAATTTTAACTCTGACTCTAATCCTAACCCTAATCCCAACCTTAACCGAAATGTTAGTAAGATTTCATATCTTGTGATATGACCTTTAGATAATCACATAACCCGACACTTTTTGCCCGAATTCCTGAAAATTAAATAATGCCACCGGTGATCTTTTGACTTTTATTCAATGCATTAATTATTTACAATATATTCGGATTCCTATTATTTTCAAATACAATTAAAAATGCTTGCATCAATATAGAAAAATTTGATTGGGAATTATAAACTATAAGAATGCTAAATTATAAAAATTAAGCTATTTTCTTTGAAATTTCATAAGAAACGTGCTTGATTCTTCATATTAAGCTGGCAATTGATGTTAATCTACATTATTTACATTAATTAGACGATATTCAAGCTTATTACGTAAAACATTATAAATTAGACAGGTTAAAAACAGGAATGACGTGCTATAAAGAAATTGTTAATTCACAAAAAAACGATTGCGAAAATAAAGTCGATTTCATTGGATTGTTTTTAATTAAACTCGGGATATGTAGAAAGAGCTCATCTTTTATTAAATTAAACTAATTATATCTGTAAACCAAGATGTCTTTATAGCCTTACTTTCAAAGTCATTAATTGCATTATTATAATTATAATAGAATAACAAACATTTAGTCATGAAAGCGCTTCACTTCTTCCAATAAGAAACATTTTTGTGTTTGTGAAATAGTACTTTGCATGATAAAAGAAAATGCGGATCAATCGGAAACTAGCGCTAGCCATATTAAATGTAGTCACAAAGCCTGTATGAGCAAAAATTAGTAGATGTATAATACATATTATAAATATATTGGTAAACCCCCGTATGGCAATGATGTTAAAACTAATACTTTTTATTACAGCGTTGATTCGAGAAACTTGAACCTGCATATTTTACATAACACAGAATGATCAATGTATGTTTTTAGAAGTAAAAGGATAGTCCGAGCCAAAGAGCAGTATCTGTATGTGATATTTTGAGAATACAAAACACGTTTTCTAAAAGAATCAATTATGGTATCGAGTTAATCGAGTTGCTATTCTTAACGGTTATTTAATTCGGAGTAAAATGCATACGTTGTCTTGCATTCTGTATTAGTATACATATAGGTAATAAGTTCGTATTATGCTGAAACACAGTGTTCAATTTCTTACAAAGCGAACCAGGGAAAGGATCAAAACCTTTAAATCTCCGACAATATTAAAATTATATATTATAGGTTAAAAGAATATAAAATATTTTATTTACAGATTAGATTATAATCTATTACTCAAATTTTTAATTGCTTTTTCCATACAAATCGTAGCTTATAATATACATGATTCCTTCTTACCTATATAAGCAAATTACATTAAAATACCGCGGTAAAACTTTTATGAGAACTGATAAATTACGTCATTAATAATTATGATGAATTGGGGTTTTGAATTTTTAGCATAATTAATAAGAATCTCAATAACTTAAATATCAACTAAAAGATGTAATCTGCAATCTATAGGTAATTGTGTTATCTATCACCACGTTTCTTTTGATCGTCATAATCACGGAATAACGTTTTTTATGATGAGTTATTTTTGTTCTGAAAAATCGTTCGATTTCACAAATCTATACCGATACTATTTATCTTTTTTTTTTTGAATTCATTCGTTTACGAAAATATTTAAGCAAACGACTATAATGAATATATAATGAATTCAAATTCTGCACTAGT
Organism: Ambispora leptoticha; assembly: GCA_910591765.1. Classification (NCBI taxonomy): domain Eukaryota; kingdom Fungi; phylum Glomeromycota; class Glomeromycetes; order Archaeosporales; family Ambisporaceae; genus Ambispora; species Ambispora leptoticha. The sequence goes on along the minus strand of CAJVPS010001540.1, from coordinate 11,723 downwards.
TCATTATATTAAACAAAGAATTTTATAATAATAACAATTTTTTGCACGCCTTTCCTCTCACTGCTATTTTTATAATCTTAAACGTTAAATTTATGTCACAAAGAGACGTTTCTTTTGATTAACTCCTTCGGTAAATTCCGGTTTTATATAATCGCAATTACAATATATTAATGGCATTGATTAGAAACGTATAAATAAAGGAGAAAATGTATTAATTTTCATCATTCAAGAATTTCTTAAATTGTGTATCCATTCCTTTTTTGTCTTATGTTAATTCTCACCTTTATTAAGTAAGGAATAAACAGGATTACTAAATACTTAATAAATGGACTCATTATGTAGTGAATACTAGATATAATGAATTTGAGTTCCAGACCGATTTATAATAAAGTCTTTGGATATAGTGAATTTCATTAATAAAATCTAGTAACTATTTGACAAATTTTTACTAATAGGCCCGAACCATTCGTTATATCAAGAGTCACTAAGTATCTCTACTAATAAATTTTTGCTATTTTAAACAATGTATAATTAAAACATGTTATCTAAGTGATGGATATGCTTAGTAAAAAACTAAAAGACATATCCCAACAATCTAAATTAATGATTGACGATTTTTTAGAAGTTTAATAAAATACTATTTTCCATTGTTTCATACTTCCTATTATATTGATTACTATCGAACTCCTATAATGTTTTATTCATTTTCTTTAATAGTAGAAAAATAAAAAATACACTACTACTTCAGGTATGATTGATTTTCCCTTTCTCATTTCAATTTAAAGAAAAATTTGCAAATTTTACCCGCCAAATTTGAGGGAACGCTAAAGCAAGATAGGCAAGGTTAAAGTTATCGAAGAAAGATAGAAATATAACTAAATTTGGTGCGAACATTTTTAATTATGGCCAAAGACCAGTTCTCATAATAAAATTTCAAGTTTTTTACGATTTTTCTCATGTTCGAATTTTTTGCATTTGGCTAATTCATATGTTACACTTGATTTTTTGCGATTGGATTGGTAAATTATCACGTGACATTGATATTCTGACTTCAAAAGTTTGAAAGTTTTATCAATAAATTTATTACATCGAGAAGATTCATTATAAGACTAAAATGAATATCCGTTTACTATAATCATTCTTTACTGTAGCGAGATTTTAAGTGTATAACTTGTTGAATTTACGACATTATTATTCTCTATTATTTGTACTTTGAATATAGTATTTGAAGGTCACTAATCTATACTCGGTTTAGCGATGACTAATTAAGATCGAGGATGGACCTTGCCCCAAAACATATAATGTCGGTAACACGATATATTTGTTAAATCGATCAATGACTGGACATACATTTTATTCCGTTATACTTACCAATCGTAATGATTAAACGATTATATGTCATTTCTACGGTCGAATTTTCAGTAAGCATTTCAATATTTTTAATTTTTAATTAAAATGTTATACTCAATTTTTTGCGGGGTAGCATGGAATGACCGATTGGTTGGTGTTTTGAGCAACGTGCATACAAGCAACGTGGTCATTGATTGCTGTGCATACAATGTATACAATAAAAGAAACATTACAAGTGACACTGAATTAAATCTGCTTTACTATAATTGGTTACTATGTTTGGCTATCAGGGTTTTTTGCTACTTGGTTTTATCTTCTTTTAGGTCAAATGAATTGCATGCAATATACGTATAAAACATTAACTATACTTGTCCATTAGACATATCACACAAATACTCAATGAATTGACATTTTAGACGCACGTTTTGATGCCTAACCTTTACACAGGAGAAACAGCGTAAATTTTGAATTAGCTTCGGCGCTACTTCTTATCAAATTTATTTTATAACATTATCTCTACCCAATGAAAATCTTACCACGTATTTTATTATTATTATTATTATTTATTATTATCTAACTTCTGGTCTGTGCAAAGTACAAACATTTTTTGCATACTAAATATTAATCGCAATTCTTTGTCTATTGATCTCGGGATTTGCGTCATTGTTAAATTTCTAATTGTGCTTTAAGTTATGGAAAGACGTTCCAAACTGAAACAAACGCATTTATTTATATGGGTTTATTTACTTTTGCTATGCAACAGAAAAAGATTTACATATTCCTTTCTTTTCTTCTACATCAATGGAAATTCGAACTATATTTAGAATTTAGAATGTGTGTATGTGAAGTTATATAACGTAAAAAATGCTTACAAAATTCATTGCATACAATTCATCGCACATATTACTAACAATTTATAAGCAAATAATCTCGTTGGATGCCGTGAAAGATATTTGTCGAATAAGCAACTCAATTTATTCAGTCTTTGAATGAATCTGGGTGTAAGAGCATATTTGAATTTCAAAATAGGAATAAAGATACCAACTAATCATTCATTCACTCTATAACTTGAAAAATTTCCCGAGTTTATTCGTTCTCGATGGATACAAATCATGTTTTGAATTTGTCAGATTGTTTTTCTAGTAGTGACACACAGGGATATAGAACATCATATAAGAATATGACCTAAAATAACAATGGTACACGGGTTATCCTATACTTTTTTTTGCAATCAATGTCATCAGCGATATTGGGGAACAATAGAATCTGACGTGACAAAGAACTAATGAAAATTTTGAGCAACGATTACCGAATAAATATGCAAGCAATCATACATATGCATACATACAATAGAGAGTTCATTTACAGAAATTTATTCCGAGTTTAATGTTACTTTGCATTAATTGTTCTATTTTTATCCAGAGAAAAATTTAACTTTATCTTTGTTGTTTTATTATTAGATGCTTTTGTTGTTGAAACACATAAAAAAAGGTGACAGAATGTGAAGATCTTTCTTTTCTGAAAATCACATACAAGTATGAACATATAATGAATTTTTCCACGTCATATGGCGACATGGGTCGGAAACAGTTATTTATAGAGCATTAATTTAACAATTTCCATTTTTGTCTTTCGAACAATGGATAATATGTAAACTTTAATTTGATTTCCTCGAAAGTTTTAGATTAATTCGAATACACGAATATTTTTAACCCGTAAGACATTTTGTATATATAATTTATTCAATGAATTAGGCAATCCGAATATTCCTAAATACCAAGGAAGTAATAACTTAAGTCCGACCAAACTTGTTTTATGAAACCTCTTTAAAGATAGACGTTCCTCGGTGAAGTTTGATTTTGTTAATTCGCAGAGACTACTTTTAAAAAATAATTATAACTTATGAAACAATTTAGTATGATGAAACATATTGTGAACAATGTGAGTATTCAAAATAAAACGAAGTTTATCCCTTCGTGTTACACAAAATAATTAGTAAGAGACTAATTAACATCTGTGCATACACATTGACTTAACACACGTTGCCTAAATACAAACAAACAGTTACCCATGTGGTGAAAATTTGTATCAATTACTGATGTCTTTTGTCTCTTATTATTATTTCTTTGTTCCCCGTAAGCAAATATTTTTTAATCAATAACAAAATGAATGAAACGAATAAATAAATAAGGATGAATAAATGAGCGAATAAATAATCATTTTATTTATTTATTTGTTTATTATTATTTATCATCTCATAAATGTTATTGTGTATTCTTTGTTATTATTTATTATTATTGTTATTATTGCTACCATTGTATATTACTCATCTCCAGATACTATGATGCCATCTAGATTCTCCTTCACATGTTTATTGACTAAAAAATATGCAAAGTAACGGAAATCTTGAAATATTTTCTCTTGTGGCGACTTGCTTTTCCTCGGGATGGCACGTTTTTCCATAATTTATAATGATCGATAAATTACACGAATTCAGTACACGTCAAAGAACTAAATTCACGTCTATTGTTCTTAAGGCAAAAGATAAATAGATTATTTAGCAAATTCTTTGGGGAAATAAGCATACATGCATACATATATATATATTGATTGTAATCACGTTTTATTGGGTTTTTGTCAAAGTAAGCGTCATTCAGATTGATTAACGTGTAAATCAAAGTTCAGCGGTCCTTTAGTAATAAGCTCAATGAATGATTTACGTACGTGCCAGATTTAGAATCATCTAAGATCAAAAAAATCAATAATCACATCAACAAAAGGCATGACAATAGCAATGACATTAAGCGGCGTATATCCTTGGCGACGATTATCAGTTCATTCTTTGTCGATTATTGCTTCTGTTTTCAGAATCTTCGTTTTTGATCTATTTTTAATTAAGCTTGCCATTTAATAGTTTAGTTGTTGTCAATTCTCTGGTCTTCTTCCCAGATTTACGGATTGTTTTCTTCTGTCATACACCCGCTAATATCCTCTTTATTCATTCATCCACCGTTTACTGAAACTATGCATCGTCATCATCACCCCGTTAATTAATCATCACGTTCAATATTTGTATAAACTCGCTTTTTGTTATCATTCTAAATGTGATTTCCAATTAAAATGCAAAGATCCCCCTATTACTTAATTAAAGAAAACTCTTTTTTTTTAAAGTGTTTACCAAAAAAAATAAATAAGGTAATACTCGGGAGAAAGACTCCCGCGGGCGTTTACGATTGTCGATGTATCCCTTTGATCAGATGAACCATTATTTTTTCTGTCATTTGCTATCTATCGTAATTGATTATTATTGTGGTCAGCGCTTTACGTGTTTACCAACAGGTTTATTGTTGTGGTCATAGTTCGTTTTAGTTGCGGAGTATTTAAAAAGTAAAGCAACATACAAATGAATTACACTTCTTTTTTATTAGTGTATATTTTTTTATATTGCCGATAAGTGTGTATGCGTTAAAACGTAATATAAACTAATTTTTTGCTTTTTAGTTAACTAATTCGGCGACTTATTTTAAGGAATACCGTCCAATGACATTTGAATATTGTCGGTACTTTAAAATATATAAATCTATCTATGAATGAATGATGAATGAATCATCACAGATAACAGTAAATTATCAATTTATGCATACCTACTTTCGTTTTGGAAATACATGTACAAAAAATTCTCATTATGGCAATTGATGCTACACCTAAAAAGATATAAATCGTCAATTTTTCCTTCGAGATTTTTTCAACATTAACCCCCTTTTTTTCGATTCCCCTTTAAAATTCTTTCTTTCTTTCCCTTTCTCTCTTTGCTGGTGTTCGACGACGGGTCTTTCGATAGCTCGTCTGCATATATATGAGTGTGTAGTGTTTATTTATTGTTTATTCCCACCCTTCCTATTATTTATCAAACTTTACGCTAAAAACTCTCCAATCAGCGCATTTGATTAGAGTTTCATTGTATTTATCAATATTATTATACTTATATAATAATATTAATAGAACAAAAGAAAACAGGACATTATATTCATTATAGCTAAAAAGATTTTTGCAAGTACAAAATTCTTCACCTAGCCAAAAAAAATCCCCTTTTTCCCGAATCGAAAGAATCCATCACCAAAATCGCTTACCTTTTTAATTATTTATCACCATAATAGCAATAACGCTAATCGTTTTCTTATGAGTTTATTCGTAATTAACGATATGATTACCGACGAATCGAACGATTCTCACGAAAACAAACGAGTAAAAATCACAACGGCATGCGATACTTGCCGTCGGCGAAAAGTTAAATGCGACGGTGCTACTCCATGTACCAATTGCGGACGAGGAGGTAAACTTTTGAATTTTTTGATCTTTTTTATTTCCCATATCTCATGATCGTTTCTGTGTATTGTCTATTCAATTTATGAATAATAATATAGGATATCAATGTAATTTTTCTGACGCTTCAACCAAACGACCTAGAGGCCCACCTAAAGGATTCGTTGCACTCATAGAAGATAGACTACATACTATAGAATCTTTGTTGGTCAATCTTACTAAAGATAAGACACCAAACACACCACCAGCCGATGTAAATTCTCAACCAATTAATTTTACTATTCCTGGGGATCAGAGTAGCGATGACGAAGATGATTTGGAAAAGAATTCATCAAGTTCTATCACCAATAATTATCAGGATAACACTTTGTATTTGCAACCTGCTTCACAATCAGAACCAGAGCTACCAAGTTCTTTACCACAAATTAATCCTCCACCACAAGATGTTGTGAATCAACTTCTGGACAAATTTTTCACACATTTTCATCCGTTCTTCCCAATAATAAATCGAACACAACTATACCGGCAGTTGCAAAGTACTGATGATCAGCCATCACCATTACTCATGTATGCCATTTATGCTGTTGGTGCTTTATATCCACCAATATTACAGGATTCTTATAGTCCAATGACATTCTACGAACATGCAAAAAGTAAATATCTTGAGGGAAATTTAAATGATTTTTAAGTATATCATAAATTAATACTGAATTTTTTCTTATTCTTTTCTCAAAGGTTTGTTGGATCATTTCCTCGATGCTCCAAGACTATCCACAGTGCAAGCTTTGATCTTATTATGCATGGTCGATCAAGGAAAAACTTCGTCTTATCGATCACAATCTTATTCTTTCATGGCTATTCGCATGGCTCAAAGCATGAGACTTAATCGAAAAAATAGTGCTATCTACCAACAGAGCAGGAATAAACATACTAAGAAATTAGTTTGGTGGTCTTGCTTTATCCTCGATCGATTACACAGTCTATCAACAGGGGATCCCTTAACAATTAATGAAGAAACTTGTGACATTGAACTTCCATTGGCAGACGAAGTAGATGATCAATCAGGCGAATTACAACAAACTCCTCATAACACATCACATGCACAAACTGTGATGATGTTTGTGCATTTTATTCGATTGACGCAGTTAATGGGACAGATAATCAATTATCTTCAGACGATAGCATGCACGGATATTTCAACATCTTTGGCTCACCATAATATGATCTCTTATTATGAAGCAGCGCTTTTGAGCTGGATTCGTGACTTACCTCCGTACCTGCAATTCCCACCCGCAGGCCACGGTATCCCGCCTGCTGGTCAAATTGCAGCTCTTCATATGCATTATCATACGCTGAAGATTATGTTGCATTATCCTTACATTGCTTCGCGGTCGACTAGTCCACAAGTGTCGAAAACTTACCTCAAATCTTTGAATGCATGCGTCAATGCAGCTAACATGATTTCACATATTAGTGGTATGTATTTTTATATGTTTTCAATTCATTCCTTATTAAACTGTAAAGATAATATTTCTAATAGATAATTATTTTATTATCTAGCTGTGTCATTAAATAATGTGTATGTGTGCATAACATATCCAACCATGTTTCATTGCTTGGCGCAAGCGGCGAACGTTCATATTATCAATATTAATTCTGCAAATAAAGGTTTAGCTTCTCACGCGTATGCTAACATCTATAAGACAATCAATGTTGGTCAATTCTATGCCGAGCATGGAGTAATGTCAGAGTTAGCTAATCGAACGATCAAAACATTAGAGGGTGTTTTAATAGCACATCGAGATCCATATATTGAAACAGTTATCCCTTCAACCGCAACCACTGTGTCTTCAAATATACCCCACATCAGAGTATCCTCAACATCGTCCAGTACAATGTTTGCACCACTACCTCTAGCATCTGATCATTCTCTTTCGACGCTTACAACTCCCGTTATCTCGTTTGGTCCATACTCTTCTCCTGCGTCAACACATTTGAGCAGTCCGACGATAGGTTCCAGTTCTCAATCTCCTAGCATTCAACATACTCCCACGATCACTTATATTCAACAATCTCCTTCACATATACAAAAAGCGACTCAGGCCTTCCTTCCAGATACAGTTCCTCCCTTCGGATCGGATGAATATTTCGACCCAACTGTTTCCTCGACCAACATGATAGCAGCAGTATCTGATTTAGGCCAAGAACATAATTCATGTTGGAATATGAACATGAATTTCTCTGGATCTCAATCCAATCTTGTGCATAATAGTTATGAATTGGCAAGTTCAGCGTCATCATCGAGTTGCTATTCATCGCCGTAACATAGACAATCACGTAATCTTGCGTCACCTACATTTTACAATGTCTTCTTTCGGTATCATCCATTAAAATTATGCTCGTGTTTCAAATATAGAAATTAGAGCGTATTCTTTTTAGAGATGAAGGTCATCGTGGGTAATAATGTGGACAAGATCATGTTGGCAGGAGCTTAAACACGCATTGTACGGTATAATGCTTATTTTTAAAGCAGCGCTAAATATGCCTCGAGATTTCTGGAAGTGTACCTTCTTCATTCTAGTTTGCATTTTTGCAATACCAACTATTCGAACTTTTTTTTAATTACTATTCTTTCTTGTAATATAATATTTAATTTTCTTATTCACTGGGAATTTTTGGCGGTGGCGGTAATTATGAGATCTAGGATGAAAGTAGTATTTTCATTTTATATACATCGTCATCCTTAAATTCCAATATCTTTTCTCCTTTGTAATGTACAGTTTTTTAACTTATTTAATTTCTAAACAATGTTGGCGGGGAATCGTTTCTTTTTTAATGAACAATTTTTTTTTCATTTCATAAACTTTTATTTATTTTCTTCATATTTTATTTAGTCCAAAATTTATTCCAACAACGAATTACACGCATAGTTCGTGTATTTGTTTGATCCGGAATTTATCATTAATTTCTTGATTTTCCATATTTATCGCAAATCCTGGGCTAACAAAATTACCTTCGAAAAATTTATGACAAACATTTAATAGATCGTTCTTGGCGACGACTATACGCCGTCTCTGTGAGACTGGCAGACCATCAAAATTATAGATTTTTCATTTGGGGGAGGGGGTTGATATGTTGCAAGCGCTAATTATTAACTAAATAGATAATCTAAATAATGCTCTTTTTTATTTCAGGTCCACCCATTTTAATGCTTTCGAATTCTTCGACTTTGAAGCATGTGCATGATATTCTCGAAAATTTTTTTAAATCATTTCATAAATAATATCGAGAATGCACATTGTTTATACTCCAGGCAAAGAATAATCTTACTATATTCACACACAACCACACCCCAATCGCTAATAATTCCCGAGGTGGGCGTCAACCTAGAGGTAGTGCAATACTAGGGACACCCGTGGGACCAAGTATAGCAAGCTAGGGACTTGGCCCCCCTCTGTAAAAATTAGTTAGATAACGTAGATGGACTGTGTCCATCGTTACAGTTATCAAACTGTAAAGAACAGATACTACACTTGATCTTAGCCAATAGGCTTGAGAGGATTAAAGAAACATTTTTGGCTGCAAGAAAAGATTCATATTTATAGAAAAAATTTTTGACGAGTCATGTGTAAATAAAATTGTGGGATTTTGGAAAGTTTAATTTGATTGGTTGATATGAGAAAAGCGTGATTCAGAATTTATACTGTTTATTACGTAATCTCTATCTTTATTATAAGGCTGTAGCCCTACCCCCCTGGTGATGTCATGATTAAATAAAGGCATTAACTGATATCCATGTGAACTTAGCTAAATATTGTTTTGATCGATTATTTTGACTAAGCATGTCAAAAAAACAAAAAAAAGATCTAAAATTAGAAACACTAAATAATTTTGGCCAACATTAAAGCCGCCGAAAATTCAATATATTTTGAAGTTCACTGAAAATTTCGATTTATTTTTAAAATTTTTGCAGGTCCCTGACGTGAACCTCCCCCTCCGCTTAAATTACGTAATAAACGGGATGACTTTAATTTGCGAACGAGCAACCAAATCATTAGATTATTGAGTTCAAACCGAAGAACCATGTGATTCAAGTCTGTCCCCGAACTAGGTCCCTGTTTACTGCAAATGCAGAATTTGCAGAATCCATTGGTTTATAATGTGAATTGAACTGGCATAATGATGTGATTTTGCAATTTACATTATATTTTATACGATACATGATTGCAAAAAATATTTAGATGATAAATTTTAAACCAACCCGGCAAATTTAAAAAAAACCAACAAATTCAGCAACTTTGAGACGTGATATCTCTACGTCCAACGGTCCAATCTGAACAGAAATAAGTCCATTCGATTTCTCTAATCTAGACGAATCGAATGGTTCTATTTTTGCCCAAATTGGATTGTTGAACGTCGAGATATCGCGTCCCAAAGTTACCGAATTTTAATTTTTTCATCATAATGGTCTAGCTTTTTTCGATTTGCGGGAATTTGCAGTAAGTTACTGCGGAAAATCCTTAAATACTCCGAACTGAACCATCCGATATTCCCCCTTAACCAATCAAATCGCAGAATATGTGCTTAATGTAAATACTAGCAAAAATTAAACATAAATGCTTGATTTTGAAAAAATAGCTTGTATTTCTAACAAAAAATGCTCCTTGCAAAATTTTACATATACAGTATTAATTTATATAATTTTAACATTGACATTAACTCTAACCGAATAATTTAGTGTTAGGTCGAAGGCAGATCGGAATCACATATCTGCCTGGAATTCGGAATAAAATCACAAGTGTAGATCTTCCATCTGCATTAAATCAAGAACATAAATTGCATATTTTCACATGAACCCTTAATAATCTGAAAATCCACATAAGTCTAGTATATGGCTTATCAGACAAAGGGTTGTATGTCATGAGGAACGGCATTAAATTTTAAACAGAACTGCATTTGAAGTACCGTATTCTCCCGGAAGTTGACTGCACTTTTTGATCTAAATTGGGGACGGTTGGTGTCTGTTTCCGGGAGAATACGGCACTTCGATCAACGATTAAAGGATGAGTGTATGGAAAGTTTAATTGCAACGTGTTTTGGTCTTCTTTATGCTCAATCAGTCGATATGAGGCTAGATTTTTTACGTCCGTTTAATGATTATAAATTATATGTTTTAATGTTGCCATAGCATAAGACAGTATTTTCTTTCTGTTTGCGGATCTTTCTAGTTGTGATTATCATTATTTCACATAAATATACAATCAGGTAGTGAATAATACAATTACATTAAGCGAAACTCTATCTTGGTGAATTAGCGATTAACTATTTAATTTTTCATAAACCATCACTAAGCGATGTGGAATGGCTGCTACGTCGTTGTATATCAAATGCTGGCTCTAGTAGATTTTGAGCAAGTATTCCAGCTTGATGGTTTGCATTGCTCTCGAGCGAAATGATTTCTTCCACCGGAAGGGTTGTAATAGATTCATTGGGTAAGTCTTCAACGGTGTATTCATATTCATCATCTGTACCTTCGCGATCAGAGTCAGAAGGCCGCCTCGGAATGAACTGTTTCATCTCGTTGCCACATCCTTCTTCAAGCATTTCATTCGAAATGTTTTCTTCGACCTCTTTAATCGAACGTCTTGCTAATATCCAAACATAAATAATTACACCAAGGCCAATTGATACACCGATCATAACTGGTATTATCCTCATGGGGTCTAAATGTATTTCATTGAAATTGCTGCTGTCTGAGTTTCCTTTTAAGTGTTCAGTAAAAGATGATATTTTGCTTCCGATCCATACATGAATTACAAGTTTGAATAGTGAAATTGCTGTCGCGATAGCATACACTCTTAATGAAATATGAGTTGCTGATAATAAAGTATTAAGAATATTGTAAGGATAAGGTGCCAATCTAATGAGCAACAACAACTATTGAATAGATTGTAAAAAAAAATGAAGCTGATGATTATTATTATTATTATTATTATTATTATTATTATTATTATTATTATTATTATTATTATTATTATTATTTATTATTA
>CAJVPS010001539.1:0-15090 GCA_910591765.1 Ambispora leptoticha | reverse complement strand
GGGATGGAATCATTGCTATATTGTGGTGGTTGCATCTCTATAAAGAATATACATAAAATAAACTTTGATTTCGATAAAGTAAATATTGTGAAATGACTATTTTTGTTCATTTCTTTTACGTCAAAAGTGATAGCGATGGAAATAATTTAACAAGTTCATCGAGATATAAAGGAATTTGATCTATATGAACCGTTATTTCGGATTAGAAGTGAGTCATGAATTTATAGCATTCGTAGTTTTTCAATCGGGGCACAATTTTTGTCCCCTTGATTCGTTCTTTCTATCTAATAATAACAGGTTGGATCAAAAACTAAAGGAAAATATTTTATGTATTTTTTGTTCTTGGATTTGATATTTGATAGTCTTGGGATTAGATCAAGGCGAAAAAGATTTACCGCTGTGAAGAATCCGTGTCCCACCCAACATCCCGACACCCATCTTCCCGATAATCCAACTTCAAGACAATCTAACATCCCGAAAAAACTAGTTCAATTTCTGGTTTATGTCTGGAAATTGAGCTTGGTGGGAAGTTGGGTATGTCGGGATGTTAGGCTCTCGGGAAGTTGGATTGTCGAAATGTTGGATTTTTGGGATGTTGAGTGTCAGGGTAGACCCGAAGAATCCACCTTAGCAATATAGCAAAGAATTTCAATGTGATAAAAAACTTATCGAAGTGTTGATCAGCAAGATTCGGCAACGTCGAACTTAGCTATAGGTCGATATGACAAAATCTGAATCATTTATTCTCCTGTAACATAATATTACCAATGCTGACAGTACGAGTCTATAGATGTTCCTCTTTCGGGCTGTGTGGCAAAGGCTATGAACAGCATAAAAAAATCTTATACGGTAAAGGTCTTAGTTGATGATAAGTTAAAGCAACAGTCGGTGAAAGAAGTTACCGAAACTTTCTGCTAGCGTCATTTATGACTAATTAGATTTTCGCCACTTCAAACATTTTAGCATTATATAAAATTTATTAAAATTTATAATTATTCAGTATATATATTCTTATATTCTTTCTCAATATTAGCATAACGATAATAAAGTTGCTTGATGTTTAGCTGTTACGTAAAATATGACCGTGGAAAAGTAAAGGATCTATTCTGTCATATTTCGTTGATCAACAATTTCGTGTGAACGGAGTCTATGTCCCAGATCCCTGACGATATCCCACATGAGTAAAACAATACTAAAAATGGTGCATTTTACCCATGTTTTCGCACCATTAATAATGATTATTAGTAATACTGTTAATACTGTGGGAAAAACAACAAATCTAAATCCCAGGTCGCGATATATTGATATGGCGGTGGGCTGATAAACATCATGGACTGATAAACTGATAAACATCAAAACAAACGCGACAAAATAGATCATAGATTTTGTTATAAAGATCAAGCGCAATCGTTTTCTTTATTCCCTTTTACTTTTCCTTTCTTTCAAATAACACTTTTAAACATACTCCCTCATTCTCCTTACTTTTTTCCTTATTATCGATATAGATATTTTTACTTTTCCTTTCTTTTAAATACACTTTTAAACATACTCTCCCTCATTCTCCTTACTTTTTTTCCTTGTTTTTAATATAGATATACTTGTTAGTTTTAAAGATATTTTCGTTACGTTAGATTTAATATAGATATTTCTTATCCCTATACCCTCCCTATACTACACACCCTATACCATAACCCCATGGATAAGTATTTTTTTTTGTTATTATTTCTTCGTAGCAAGTAATATGCATGATGAGGAGGAATGCATAAAAAAAAAAGAAAAAAAAAGAAAAAAAAAAAAACTAAAAAAAGTCGCTTGGAGCTGCCGGAGGGTGATTCTTCGAATTGCTGGGGCTTTACCTGTCCGCGGGTATCGTACAAGCCGGTTCGCATCCAGGTTAAAAAAAGAAAAATGCATAAAAGCCCCAACTGATTTTCCATTTCCTCGATATATTCAACAAATCATTGTTAAAGCGATTTATTACAGTTTTTTTAATTTATTTTATTGTAGTAGGCATCCACTACGAATTTCAGCAAGTATTCTCTCATGCCTAATGGTGTTTAATAAAAAGAAGAAAAAATCGAAACATGTTACACCTTTCAACTTTCCACCGATCCAAAAATTTAAGGCTTTTTTGCGTCAATATACCATCTTGAATCTCGTTTAATGAAATTTGTGGTTCGGAAAAAGCTTTTTTTGTTTCTTTTTTACACGCTTCAAAATCGTTTAATTACATAGGTGAGTTTACACTGGTGACGTTCAACATCCCGATAATTCATAAGCACGACGAACGAAATTTCGAACGAACGACATCTCGATATCGTTGATTTTTTGCATTCCATGCGATTGGGACATCGTTCTTTTAAAGATTCCCCTAATTTGAAAATTTCGACGTTTTGAGTTTAAGCGTCTGTTCTTTTTTTTCAATCGTTAAAAATTATGGATTCGTATATTCAATCTTCTTTTTGCTTTAATGCAAAAAGGCTTTTTATTTTTCTTTTGTTTTATTTCTATTGCTTTCAAACGTGTCTTTCAACAGGTAGAAGAAAATGTACGTGCTGCGGGGAGGGTTATGAAGTTTTCTCTTTTTTATGGCGATTAATGGTCCCAATTCATCTTCGGGAAGTTCTAAATTGGATCACAGCGCAGTATTTTACTCCCGTTACCCATAATCGTTAGTTATAAATAACTACCTGTAACATGGGGTTTATATTTATACATTTTGTTGAGGCTTTTTCAGATTTAATGAATAAGACGTAAGGTTATTGAGCTGGGACGATAATGAAATATCATAAGTATTTTTAAAACAGAATTTTTTTCATTCACTTCTTTTTCCTAAATGTCTAAAATTAACCTTTAAACCGACTTCGAGCTTCCAATTCAAATAATGAACTTAATATTGAATTTAATACAAAGCAAATCAGTATTGTTTTGTTGTTATTTGAATCCAGGAAATGATGGTGAACCTACTATTAAGCGTCGATTTAATGAATGCACGACCAATTATGTCTGACTTGGTTCAAAAGTAATATGGTAGGACATTTGCAAGATATTCATTATATACAAAAGCAAAGCTTAAATATGCAAAGGGCGGCCGAAATTCTTAATATTTAATTAAGCTTATTTAAACCATGTGATCGAAAATATCAGTATTCTTTCTGTACTCTTCCTCTTTCAACAATGAATCAGACAATGAATCTTCAGAAATGATATTATTTAATAAAGAGGAACTGAATGAATTTTGATCGTTATCACAGGAAGTTCCAACCGAAAAAAAAATCCTTTATAGTGGAATGTGAATAAATCAAAATTTCTAAATTGGCAAAACTTGCCAGAAAGTACTTAACGTTACCTGCCTCATCTGTACCTAATGAGCTAACGCTGGAAATCATGTAACTGCCAAACGAAATCGGCTGGATCCGGATATGATTAATTATTTTGTATTTTTTAACAGCGCAGCATGTCTCAATTCAATATAGAAGCGAAATAAATAGAGATACACAATTGGATGTCGTCACATATATTTGGATTGGTTGATCCTTTCACATAAATATAAAAAATCGAATCTAAGTATGTAGCCCCCATTAATTTTCAAACTCAGACTGGCGTTATTTCATTCGGACTAAATATTATTATTTCCTCTCGCGCGATCTGGAAAAGCTATTGGTTCTTTGGGTATAAGACCTTGAAGTTTTTGAAGCTTCTCTTGTGTTCTGCTTTCGAGCTTTTGATAAGCCGTTCGCTCTCTCTCTCTTTCTTTCGCGATTTCTGGCGGCGAGGTCATTGTTGTTTGCTATGGCTAGTATCTTGAAGAAGAGTAGGAAAAAAAATTACTATTTCTAAACTTTCGCAGTTGAAAATACAACAATAGCACGCAGTCCAACAGATAACGATATAATCAGTTTTGGGTCGAAAATTAAATTTAGTTTGGGGGTATTTGATTCTAATGATAACGGAATTTCGAGAGAAGTGAAAATGCAAAAATACATCATACAATATTTAAATTCATTCATAATCGGACATTAGCCCTTTGGGAATTATAACAAAATTTTTTGGAACACCAATTATGTAAAAATTAATATGAATTATGAATGAAGAGTTGGTCACGTGCATCAACCTTACGCGCAATAGAACACTCCATCATCGTATTTAGTCATAATAATAGTTTCATTGATATAAAAGATTCAAATTTTTTTTAAGTTGACAAATATTCGAATAAATAATTTTGCCAAGGGATACATGGTAATGATATACAAGCATTCCTTGTTTTAGTTTGTTGTATTATTATAATGATGATGGTAAAAGCTCACACAACCCGCTGATAAGAAATTACTATTGTCCAAGTTTTGTGTTTTCCTTCTTGACATGCTTGTTGAATATTATGACTTTTTGAAAACGGAAAAAAAGGGTTGTTTTGATGATATTATAGTTGAAGTTTTATAATAAAATCTATATGATAAAGAATAACAATTGTGCATTACTGTATATGATTAAATGTGGTAATTATGCGTGTTTTGAGGGATATGCAATTTGAAAGGTATAATGATTTATTCTGCGTCTTGTTCCAAATCTTCTTCGTATTCGCCTTCTTCTTCTTCGGCGGTCGCTTCTTGATATTGTTGATATCTAGAAAATGACAGAAATTTGCAATCGATTAAATTTTTTTTATTTTTGATTATGAAAATTGGAGTAAATAAAAAAAAATACTTACTCAGATACCAAATCGTTCATGTTTGATTCAGCTTCAGTGAACTCCATTTCGTCCATACCTTCTCCAGTATACCAATGCAAGAAAGCCTTACGCCGGAACATAGCAGTGAATTGATCACTGATACGTTTGAACAATTCTTGGATGGAAGTTGAATTGCCAATGAAGGTGACCGACATTTTGAGGCCTTTCGGTGGAATATCACAAACAGCAGCTGCAAGACACATAATTCCCGATTAGTATACAGTTAAATTTTAACATTGACAAGTAATCGAAACAAAAGTCGAGACACGTACTTTTAACATTGTTTGGAATCCATTCAACGAAGTATGAGCTATTTTTGGTTTGGACCGACAACATTTGGTCGTCGACTTCCTTCATCGAGCATCGTCCACGGAACATAGCTGCAACAGTGAGATAACGACCATGACGAGGATCTGAGGCAGCCATCATATTCTTGGCATCAAACATTTGTTGTGTTAATTCTGGAACACTTAGAGCTCGATATCCTTGGGATCCTCGTGCAGTCAATGGAGCGAAACCAACCATGAAGAAATGCAGACGTGGGAAGGGAACTATGAATGATATTTATGAATTAATTGATGCTATTTTGTTTTCTACTGTTTAGTGTATAGATGGTAAATTTATCGCTTACCCATATTCACGGCTAATTTTCTCAAATCAGCATTCAATTGACCAGGGAAACGTAAACATGTTGTGATTCCGCTCATGACGGCAGACACAAGATGATTTAAATCACCGTATGTTGGTGTTTGCAATTTCAATGTGCGGAAGCAGATATCGTATAAAGCTTCGTTGTCGATACAGAATGTCTCATCAGAATTTTCAACTAACTGATGGACTGAAAGGGTGGCATTGTATGGTTCAACGACTGTATCTGACACCTATTAATTATCAAGACCATTTATCACAAAGATAAGAGTTGGTTCATAATTTGGGAAAAAAAGGATAGACATCAAATAATGTGTAACCAAAAAAATACCTTCGGTGATGGTACAACGGAAAATGTGCACATCATACGGTCGGGATATTCTTCACGGATTTTAGAGATGAGCAGAGTTCCCATACCGGCACCAGTTCCACCACCCAAGGAGTGTGTAATTTGGAAACCTTGTAAACTGTCACAGTTTTCGGCTTCTTTACGAACGACGTCCAACACAGAGTCGACGAGTTCGGCACCTTCTGTATAATGACCTTTGGCCCAGTTGTTACCAGCCCCGCTTTGACCAAACACAAAGTTATCAGGTCGGAAAAGTGCACCGAAAGGACCAGCACGAACAGAGTCCATAGTACCAGGTTCGAGATCTACGAGAACCGCACGTGGAACATATTTGCCCCCGTTCGCTTCGTTATAGTAAACCGATATCCTTTCTAGCTGAAGGTCAGCATCACCTTGATAAGCACCCGAGTGGTCGATACCGTGCTCTTCCGAGATAACTTCCCAGAATTTAGCACCGATTTGGTTACCGCACTGACCAGTTTGTAAGTGTACGATTTCTCTCATGACCACTATTATTTTATAGTTACGATATTAAAAATTTAACGTAGTGGCAAATTGTATCTCAATCTCTATTATTTGTTATTTTTGGTGAAAATAAAAGACGGTCCAAATGGAGGTTTGGAGCGTATGAGTGAAGGACCGTGAATATAATACGCGCGTAATAAAAATGCATAGAAGAGAGGTAAAAATGTAGGATAAAGAGAGAGCAAAAAAAAGACGCGATAGAACACTGCAGTATTATTTTAGCGTCGTGATGACGCGCGACAACAGTGATGACTCTTGACAAAATGACAACATTCTTTGTGTTTCATCTCAAAGACACGAAAACAAAACAGACAAACACGCTTTTTACCGCAAAAAAGAGAAAAAAAAACAGAGAAAAAGTTACTTGTAGTAGTTACGCACTTTTTACGTGTATACGACTAGCAGTAATAGTATTGAACAGTGGTAATTAGTATGGTTAGTATTAGTGTTTGAGTGTTGATGAGATGAGAAAGCAGTCGGTTGAGGAGAACGAGGAAGAGTAAGAAAGATTTGTAGAAAAAAATTACGACCAACGCTTTATGTGTTGATTGGAATCAACTAGTGATGTGATACTACATCCCATGATACGCGATTCTGGTTACATCACATAAATTATAGTATTCATTTTGCATGATTTAAGTGAGAGTTTGCCTTGCATTGGCGCGTCTTATGGGACGAATTAAAAAAGGGTACATATTTTGTGTGAGTGTGGTGTGGATGGCTACGCGAGGAGAAGAGAGATATTAAGGAAAAGAATGAATGTCTGTCTAAAACGTACATGTTTCAACCGGATTTTTTTCTCACTTTATCATTATCGTTATATCAAGAAATATTCCCAATTATCTCTAAGACATCTAAGCAAAATTTTCATTCATTGTTTTGTAATCCATTGTCACATAGGAGACGCGTGTAAAAAAAGTTACTAGCCAAATTTTAGTTATCCAGCATTACAAGATAAAATGAACTGATTGGCTTACATTTATTTCAGATTTGTTTAGCTGCACGACGATAATTTATTATTATCTTTCATAATAATGTGTTTTTAATTGATTATTTGGGTACAATCAATGCATGCAATGACGGAAAGGGGAAGAGCAACAACAAACACAACCCTTCTTTTCCTCTTTTGACCAACGAGTGGTTTGCATCTTTTGAAATTCAATCCAACCAACAACACATCATCCCTTACTTAGCCGAATTTTAGGAAGATGATTTTTAATTGGTTGATCGAAAATTTTGAGTACCATATTTGGAAAGAAGGGGAAACATTTGAAAATCCTATGTTATATCGATATGTTGCGATACCGTATATCATCTGGGAGAAACATGAAATAAATGCCCGAGAGTGCGCACGCACTTGCACTGTGCAATTCAATCCGATTATGAATATGTGCGATGGTTTGAACAATTCGCGAAACTCCGAAATAACAAGTGTTAAATATCAACGTTATGCATTTTAGTGCCAAGGATAATGTGCACATCTACGCCATGACACATCTAGGTAATCTAGGTACATGCAGCAAAAAGATTGTGGATTAACATATTATAAGTTTTATTAGATAACATATATAGTGCTAGGCCAGTATTAGATAATATGATTTGGGTATGATTGTGGTGGGCGTGCATTACTATTAAAGAATATAGTTCAAGTAGATCTTCAAAAATTTATCAAGAACCAGGAAAATATGAGCTTTTTCGTGAAAACATGGACCTTTGAAAATATCCCGATAAGAATTAGTTTTTTTCTTACCGAATCGAGTATTCATTGATATAGATTACATAGACTTACATTTTTGAGACTCCAAGATTAGAAGACATGATTGCATCCTCCAACGCTGAGCGAGTCACAGAAGAATCTTTTATTAATAAAAAAAAAAAATAAATTATTTTACCACAATTAAAAAGAGACCCGTAATCCTTAAAGAATAATGAACTTTGTTGATACCTGACAGCTCACTAAAGGAAGATCCCGTTGAATTGGAAGTACTCTCCGGAGCAGGAGTTAACGGAGATTTGCCAACTGTTGAATTGTTGTTTGCTAAAATATTGAATATACCTAAAATTAATGTAAGACCAGGATGATAATTGACATGATGTTGCTCTTCTTACCATCATCGGTCCTTGGGGGTGTAGTAGTCACATTTGTAGTATTAATAATTGTTGGATCTCTGATGTTTTGATGTTGAGTATCTATGTTGATATTCGTCGTTGTTGTTGACGACTGACCTTTTTTATCCGTCGAGTTGGTGGTAGCGGTAGATCCACCACTACCACTACTACTGTTATTACGCACAAGTGGCAGGAATGCTGCAACACCTTGTAATCTTTTTAGTTTATCCGTAAATGATGTAGCAAGATTATTTTCAAATATGGTGCTTTTTGATTCCTGGTAATCCTCATCAGCTTCGTTATCATCTGGACTGGAATCAAGCAAATTTATGCTTGTGTTGATTTCATTACCATCTCCATCATCGTCATCATCTTCAATAGAAGGTGATTTGTTTTCCGGATATAGATCGATAGGTGTCTCGAACGAAGGTGTCGTAGCAGACTCGGATTCAATGGTTGAAAGCGTGCTAACAAAAGATCCTTGCGCGTTTATTAGGGGTCTAAGATTTGATGTAATCTGATCGATTGGAGTAATTGTAGAAACAGATGACGCGTTAGACACTGATCGCCTTGCGAAAGATGGCGAATTGGTCTGTGGGGAGGGAGATGTATGTGAAATTGGGCTTGATCTTGCTTCGCTGCCAAATGTATCATTTCTTCCTGGAAATTATAATAATTTCAATACATTTTAAGATTAAACTAATTATTTTAACAGACCTTGGTATACAAATGCAGGTTCTGCATTTGACGGACCGAGGTGTGTTACCCCAAAAAAAAGGGAGACGAGCCATTATTCAAACTCTTTCCGTCCATACCTCCCATTTTTAAAGTATCTTGATTTGCAGCAGGGCTACCACGATAATTGATAGGAGCCTGCTCTCTAATCGATGGTGATCTCGATCGAGTAGCAGGAACTATTCAAATATAAATCGAGTTAAAAAAATCAGATTCAAATTATGTATTAAACAAACAGAAAGGTTCCCACCTTCTTTCAAGTCAAATATTGATCCCTTAGTTAAAGAAGCTCGGCTCGAAGCTCTTGGCCGAGTTATCGGATCATTAGGATCCACCGTAACTTTATTTAATGATGCTCTACTCGAGGCTCTAGTTCGAGTCAATGGTTCATTATTTTCCATTGCAGGAATTTTGTTTGATGATGCACGACTTGATGCCCTAGTGCGTGTTGTGGTAGTTCCAAGGGCTGTTAAGTTGTTACTGCTATTACTGGCACTGAGTACTTCGCCACGTCGCAATTGAGCTTGCACACCACGCAATTGGGTCTCATATAGGAAAGCTGCGTGTCTTAAGAGATATGGAATTGGAACATTTAGTAGTCGCGAGGCCAAATTCCCTGTTGCAAATAATATTAATTCCATAAAGGGACGGCAAAGAGAAATGAGCACCTCGTGATTAACGAGTTCAAATAAACCACCTGACTCCTCTCTTCTTTCGTCGAGGGATATCTCACGAAAAACAGCAATCTACAGTTAACTCACTAACAATCAATGCTCTGGCGCTTGTTTTGTGTTAGAATCTCCCATAGCTGTTGTTCCATTGTTTCAGTCCATATTATCTTCAAAGTGATTTTTTGGGTTAATGATTGCATTTTATAAAGTGAAAACCTCAAATTTCCAAGGAATATTCAATGTCTTACTGAAGGTGGTTCAACAAAGCCAGGTGGCCTTTTATAAGGAAGGCGAATAACTACATGCAAGGGCTCTTCGGCGGAAGACATTTTAAATATAACTAGAACATTATTGAAGAGCTATTAAAGAGCATGATATATCGTTGTATCGTCACGAGGTAACACAAATTCTCATTGGCCGAAATGATTGATCGATTGATCGATCGATTCATCGGGTAAAAGCGAAGAAAAATTCACAAGGTCAAAATTCACAAAGCCAAATTCTTCCTCATCTTTCCCTTTGACGTTTATCATAAGAGGCCGATCACACAATGTAAGTATCGATGCGTAGATAGCATTATATTGACGAAAAAAGTCAAGAGACGCGTCATTTTATGATGGATGGATGGCGTTTTGGAGCATGATTTTGGTTGAACGGGGTGCCACGGATCAAGAAAAAAGTGGAATTTGAAATTTTGCTTTTTAGGCTATTTCTTGTTTAGGGCAAACGTTCGAAGGATTGACAAGAAACATTATCAGTTTGTCTTTTGATACCAAGCGCAATTTGAATCACACAAGCTTGTCTATATATCACTTTATAATAAAGTCATTAATTTATCACGTTAAAAAATCAAAATAACAATGTTTCCTAATTATTAGCTTTTACTCGCGAAAAATAAATAAACCAACACACTATCTTTACTCTTACAGCATGGCCGCCGAAGTAGTGCAACAAAAGATTGTGGAAATAACTGAGGGGGAGGCAAAAAAAATAGAGGAAGAAAAGATTGTTGAAATATCTGAGGGGGAGGTTAAAACAGTTGAGATCAAAAAAACTGAGGAAGTAAAGGTTGTTACGTCTGAGGAAGTAAAAGTTACGACCGAGGAGGTAAAAGTGGAGGAACTCGCCAGCGCGACCTCTAAAATCTTGCACCTTGCCGATGATATCAATAAGGTAGCCACCACCGTGGAATCGGAAGAGGATTCGGACGATGATATTCCAGAATTGGAGGAAGAAGGCGTCAATAATTCGGGTGCTGTGCCTTCAGACATTTCAAAGTTGCAAAGTCGTAGTGAGAAAAAGGCGCGAAAGGCAATGTCGAAATTGGGGTTGAAGATTGTTCCTGGCATCAATCGTGTCACTATCCGACGACCGAAAAATGTAAGCTTTAGTTGATCCTGTAGTTTTTGGGAATAGCGAAATATCAAAATGATATATATAATTTCTTCATATTAATGTATTTTTCCTAATAAAAATAGATCCTTTTTGTAATCTCTAACCCGGATGTGTATAAATCCGCAAACTCAGACTGTTACATTGTATTCGGAGAAGCGAAAATCGAGGATCTTAATTCTCAAGCGCAAGCTAATGCCGCTCAGCAATTCCAGACTCCTGAGGCTTCCGTTACAGCTCAAGAAACTCCAAAAGTGGAGGATGTAGAAGATGATGAGGAGGTTGACGACACGGGCGTAGAAGCTAAAGATGTCGAACTGGTTATGAGTCAAGCTGTGTGTATTTCCTTTTTTTTAAGGCGTCGATTGTCTAATTTCATTTATTATTACATTCATGTTTAATCGCTTGTTTCTTTGCAATAATGATAAATAGGGCGTCTCACGTAGTAAAGCCATCAAAGCCCTCAAGAATAATAAGAATGATATTGTTAATGCTATTATGGTAACTTCATTTTATATATACATGCTTTTGGTTGACTGGTTATATCTTTTGTATTTTATTAATCTACCTACGCTTAAAACAATAATAACAATAACAATAATACAGGAATTGACGGTAATGTAATATGCAGAATATCAGAATCAAAGCTAATTATAGAAAAAGTATCAAAATATCACAGAATATTACAGAATTAATTAATCAAATTTGTGATTAATCACAGAAAATTACAAAAAAGTTAAAATGTACAATAAACAATACTGTATAAATATTTATTATAATATCCATTGTTAACCGAATAACTTAAAATGCATTTTTTTATATTAATCATTCTTAATGAATGATTTAATAATAAACAGTTGAAAAGAGTTTCAATTTGAATCTGTACGAAAGCGCATTCTAATGTTATTAGAGAAGACGAAAGAATAATGTTTTCTTTCTTATTTTGTAATTCTTGCTAGGCAAGTTTGCCAGACAAATTTTTTTTATATTTTCAAAAATATTATTATATAATATTTATTTATTAATAATAAAGTTTTATATAATATTAATAATTTTTATTAATAAATAGACTTTAAAATATAGAAATTTATATTTTAGATAAAATTTTTTTTATTAATATATAAACTATTTCTATATAGATAGATTTTATCTGAAATATAGCTTATAATAATGAGTTAAAATATAGACTGAATTATTTATAATGTTAAATAAAATTAAAATTATTTTAAAAATTTTCTAATATTAATATTTATAAATATTATATTAAAAAATAAAAAAAAATATAATCATGAAATTAAGGATATCAAAAACTAAAATATAATTCAAAAATTATTATATATATTAATTTAATCTTTTTTTATTATTTTTCAAGTAAAAGATATATAAAAATAAATATAAGAATATATATTAAATAATAAATTAAAGATTTTTTATCATAAAAAAAGTTTATAAATCTAATTAAATAAATCAAGATATAATTTATTTTAAGTTAAAATTTTTAATTATTAATACTTTTAAGATAAGAAAAATAGTATTAATTAGATATAATTTATTAAAAAAGATAAATAAAAATAATTATTAAGTAAAAATTTATATTATTATCTTTTTAATATAAATTTATTTTATTAATATTATCTTAAATTATTATATAATAATAATAATTATATAAATATATTCAAGATTAATTTCTAAATCAGTTTAAAAATATTATTTAAATATTTATATAATTAAATTACTAATAAATTTTTATTTAAATTATAATTATATCTTTTTAAATATACTCTCTTTAAGTATATATATTATATAACTTTTTTTTAAATATATAATATATTCTAATTCTAACTTATAAAAACTTTATATACTTTAATCTCTATAAATATATACTTTTTCTAAATATATATTTTATATTTTTTTATTATGATTTTAAAAGAGATATACTTAAGAAAATATGACTATATTTAAAATTATTCAAGAACTAATATCAAATATAATATAAATAATTACAGTTAATTTATAATAATAATAAAATAAAAAGTTTATTTTAAGATAAAATATATTAATAATAATATTTTAATTATAAATTATAATTTATTAAGATTATTAAAAAATTATTTAAAATAAATAATAATATATTTAATATATAACTAGCTAATAATTTAATTTAAGAATATAATTTAATAAAAATATAATAAATAATTTATTAATATAATAATAAATATTATAAATTTATTTATAAGAAATATTTCTTAATATCTAATTACTAATTAAATAATAATTTATTCTTTTTTATTAACTAAAATATCTTATTTTTATATATTTTAAAAGTTTTATAAATAATATTTTAATTATAATATTTATATTATTTTTATTATATTTTAAATATTAGTTTAATTAATATTATAAT
Source organism: Ambispora leptoticha (assembly GCA_910591765.1). Taxonomy (NCBI): domain Eukaryota; kingdom Fungi; phylum Glomeromycota; class Glomeromycetes; order Archaeosporales; family Ambisporaceae; genus Ambispora; species Ambispora leptoticha. The sequence goes on along the minus strand of CAJVPS010001539.1, from coordinate 1,528 downwards.
ATTAATTTTATTTTAATAATATTATTAATTTAGTTATAATTTTATTTAATTTTATTATAATATTTTTATTATAATTTTTATACTTATAAAATCTTTTATAAATATTTATAAATAATATTTTTTTAAATTAGTATTTAATAAAATATAATTAATTAAATAATAAATAATATTCTTAATAAAAGTTTTTATTATAATAAAATTTTTTTATTAATATTTTACTTTATAAAATTTAAAATTAAATATTAAATTTTTATTAAATTAATAATTTTTTAAAATTATAATTAATTATTCTTTTAAACTTAATAAATAATAATATTTTAAGTTTAATATACAATAGCAATCAAAAATAATGCAATGCTTAAATTTTTTACTAATTATAATTAATAAAAAATTTAAGCATTATATTATTTTTAATTGCCATTGTAAATTATTTTGAAATAATTTATTAGTTTTATTAGTTATTTTTTAATATTATAATAATATATTATTAATTATAATATAATTAAGTTTATTATATAAAAATAATTATTTTTAATTAAATTTATAAATATTATAATATTTATAATTTTATTATTTTTAATATAATATTAATTTTTATTCTTAACTTATAAAGTAATAATATTTTAATAAAAAGTTAAAATAAAAAAATAATAAAAAAATTTATTAATAAATTAAATAAAAAGAATATTTATAATAATTAAAATTTTATAAATAAATATAATATAAAATAATTAGTATAATTAATATAATAAAATTAATAAAATAATATAAATTAAATAAGAAAGTAATAAATAATTTGAATTATAATATTTTTTAATAAGTTATATTTAAAAATCTATTCAAATTAATTATTTCATAATATAAACTAATTTATATTTCTAATTTTTATATAATTTATAATTTTTATAATATTATTAATTCAAAAATTAATATAACTTTATATTATATAGATAATTATATAATTATTTAATTTTTATTAATTTTTTTAAAATTAATTTATATTATATTCCTTGTATTAATATTTTTTATATTTTATAATAAATTTTTTATTTTTTATTTTTATTATTAATATTTTATTATTTTATTATATTATATAAATAAATATTATATTATATTATATTATATTTTTATTTTATTTTTTATTTTTCTTTATTAAATTATATTTTTATATTATATATAGACTATTGCAAGAAGATTAATATATCAATATAAAAATTAATAATTATTTCTAATAAAATAATTTAAATTTTAATTAACTATTATAATTTTTTATATTAAATAAAAATAATTTAAATTTACTTTTTATATTATTTTAATTATTTTATTTTATTTTAATTTAATAATAAATAAAATATTATTTTACTAAAAAAACTAAAATTATTTTTTATTTAAAAAAAAGATATTTTAAATATAGTGGTGACCAAAAGTAATGACTCAGAGGCTAAATTTATTAATAAAACATAGTGAAAATTGAAATTTTCTCTCTATATTAAAATTTATAATTTTAATAAGAAATAATTTTTATTTT
>CAJVPS010001538.1:0-15091 GCA_910591765.1 Ambispora leptoticha | reverse complement strand
GTGACAAGCGACAAACGAAAACCACCAAAAAAGAGAAATAGGCGTTAGTTTAACATGTTTTAAAAGCCAAAAAAAAAACAGAAAACAAGCACAAAAATATCCACCCAAGACCGGCAAATGAAAGAGACAAGCGAAACCATAGAAAAAAGAAATGGGCGTGAGTTTAATGTATTTAAAATCAGGAAAACAGAAAACAAGCCAAAATACCCACCAAAGATCAGCAAATAAAAGTGACAAGCGAAACCTACTAGAAAGAAAAAATGAAAGCGACAAGTGAAAAAAGAATGGGATTTAGTTTAACATGTTTCAAAGCTAGAAAAATAGAAACAAGTGACAAGCGAAAACTATCAGAAAGGATAAACGAAGCGACAAGCGAAGACTACCAGAAAAGAGAATGAATGTTAGTTTAACATGTTTCAAAGCTATAAAAATAAAAAACAAAAAGCACAAAAATACCCACCTAATGCTTGGATCCGGATATATAACCGGATATCCGGATATGTATTCTCTTTTATATTTTTTAATTCGGATTTATAAACGGATATATATTGCTTATCCGGTTTTTAATCCGGATTATATCCGGATTTCAATTCTAAAAATTTTTAGAAGAGATGACTTTAAATTGTTTTAAAATATGTTTTAAAACATCAGTGATTGTAACAGCTAAAGGTTAAACTGACACTATATCCGATTGGATAAATTTAACTTTAATTATAACATTATTTCTAAGGTATGATGACTGCTATTCTTACATATTTGTAATTATCTTAACATATAAGTGCCGCCAAAAAAAGCCCTTCAATAATATTTTGTACCTGACACAACCCTAATAAATTAGATAATTTTTGGTACAAAGTATAATTGAAAGCCTGATATAAGGTTTTTCTTCAGCAACATTCATATGATAACCAAGTTACTTTATATTTTGAATCAAAAGTTAATATAAACGTGATTTAAAACATTGCATATTTTAAACCACTTTATTCTTAATTTTTAGTAAGCATGACTAAACATGTTATTATCAACATATAGGAACGAAGTGAAAAACCAGCTTAGAGACTAAACATATCTATTTTTTTTATATATTATTACTTGTTCAATTATTTCTAATTTCTGAGCATACATAGATTGATATAGATAATTGCAGAATAAATGTTGAATTTACAGTATTTCATTAATTAATTTACAAGCATTGTGCATATATATGTTGTGCCTCAGATTTATGCTTGTGTCAAATGTCACTTTGGCCTGAGTTAAGGATAGAGTTAGGGTCAGGATTAGGCTGATTTGTTAACTCTGGTCAAATTATCATTGTGCATCTGACATCTGACGCGAGTATTAATCTGAGGCAAAACATATACATGTTTATTTCTCAACCCCACTAACGCAAATGATATCTTGCACAAACAATCGTTTCTAAAAAACTTCATTTTGAATATGTACGTACGTACGTACATATGTACGGTGCGGGAAATCTAAAAACCACAATCACTTTATATGGACGACACATTGGAGATATGCTAAATTCGGTAGCGGCTTATTTTAGTACGCATAAAATCGTTGCTATTATTTTTGGCGTATAATTCTATGCACAAAAATTGTTATTGAGATAGATAGTTTAAGAAATTGATTTCAATGTGCTGCCAGTTTATGCATTATTCTATATAGAGACATTGAAACTTTTAAATTTCTTGCGATACGTACGTACATTGCGCTGCATCGAAATAGCCGCCGGGCGAAAATAAGAGCAACTCTACACTAATACATACTAATCTTATTCTACTACTCCTAATAGTGGTAAGGCTTCGATAAGGCATAAAAAGACTTGGTCCGGGTAATTAAGGTTAGGAAGGCTTGAGAAGGTATTTCCGGGTTCAGATAAGTATTCTATTATTCTTTGTTAAGTAACATATATTTCTTTTCAGCACTTTCGCCAATACTTTAACTTTTTTCTTTTTGTAGGTACTGCGGTTGGGTCTTGTGATCGAATTTAACAAATCAGGGCAAGTCACTAGATCACGTGGTTTATTTCAGCACTGATGGATGCTGAAATCCATTACGTATGTATGAAATCCATTACGTATGTATGAAATGGATCGATCACTAATTTAATCAGTAACACAGGGAAAACCTGTAAGTAAAATTTTATTCGTTAATTACAATGCCGATCTTAACGATTTGGCGCTGGGGTGCGACCAATTATTGTGTATGACAAATAATCCTTTATTATATAGTTTAAGTAGTAAATATTTATTTGTCATACCCTATGATTGGTCACGCCCCAGTGCCAATTCATTATGATCGACATGGTAATTAACGAATAAAATTTTACTTACAGATTTTTTCTGTGCAGCTCTCATATAAAGGTTGCCTGAATTCCAGAAATTCAAACTTTTTTTGGCAATGTCGATCTTGCCCTTTACAACGTACCGGTACTCTTTAAATGTGCTAAATTCAGTAATTATGAATGAATATACATACGTATACGTAAGATTATTGTGCATTAAGGACAGAATTAATGTAATATATTAATAAATTGTTATTACAGGAGGAAAAATGTTCTTTATTCAAAGGGAAGCAGACATATATATTTTTAAAATATTCATGGTTTAAAGGTCTAAAGCCACTTCCGATGGCTTGCAATTATCTGCTATCTTTATATAGGATATAGTATAATAAATTGAAGCTATTTACAAAAGATAAAAATAATAAAATAATCAAACAAAAAAATCATAATCTTTCAATTAATATTTATCTAGTCTTCGCATTGGATAAATGGATATTATACCAATTTAAGATACTTTATATGCATCTCAGGATCATATTTAAATTTTAAAAACATATGCATTTGAAGAGGGTGTTTTTAGAGAATATTTGTAACTGAACTTATTTTAAGTCTTAAATTCATTAATTACTAACCTTTTTTATATATACGCTATTTTAATTGAGATTCAAATATAGTACCCAAGATGTTAATATTTCGTTTAAGGAAAAGGATTCTTTCAAATAAGTTGGTGTTAATTGATGTGCGCTTTGACGTCATTAAATTACCTGCGCTTGAAAATAACCGTTCGCTTGGTGTTGATGTAGCAGGCATGGCCAAATATTTGCGTGCTAAACCAGCAAGGGTTGGAAGCTTTTGTTGAATACCTTTCCACCAATTAAGTGGATCGGTTGCAACTGGTACTTGATCAATCTTAAGATATTCGTCTATTTCATTCTTATGAGGTGTTGATGTTGTATCCAATCCGAACATTATTGAAAAAAGATTCATTTGACTCTCATTTTGTTCTTCAGCCTGTAAGTTAGTAACAGTTTCATTTTCGGTATTAAGTAAATTATATTCTTCCCGCAAAAGACTAATGGCCTTATCACGTTCCCAACTATCAAGTTTGTTCATTGATTTACAGCGAGGGTCAAGTAACATTGCAATCAGTGAACTATTAAGTGGTGCGTCCCAATAATAACATAACGCTTTATGTAAATTTTCTTTTACTTTTTCTACTAAATCATCTGTATCTTGAGGTTGACTAAGCTTGATTTTATTTCCATCTGCAGTAGTAATGATTTCTAATTCTTCATCCAAATCGACAATATCTTCCTCTTCTTCCTCATCAAAAATAGTTAATATACTTATTAAATCAATTTCTTCATCTATATTTGCTGATATTGGTTCACAGTTTCTAGTAAGAGTAGTAATAGCCGGCCACATAAAACTAAGTGTAGAATAATTACTACCACCTAGTAATTCGGTAATCTTAGCAAAAGGGGCCAAAAGTACAGTTAGTTCCTCAAGAACTCTCCATTCTTCTTCTGTAATCATCAATGATTTTAAATGAATTGCATCTTTACGAATATTATAATTAGTATCTGCATTCATAGTTACTTCCATTAATTTAATAGCACGTTTGATTTGAAGGAGTCGCTTCCATGCAATATATGAAGAATTCCAACGCGTTGGAGTATCAGATATCGCACGAAGAAATTTTTGTTCATTATCATCAATTTGTTCTTTTGAGATTTTTAATAACTCTTGTGCTTGTTGTAATTGTTCATTTTGTTTAGGTGTAGCTAAGAAATTAATTAATCGTTTTGCACGTTTTACCAACACTTCAGCAGGTTTTAACTCTTTACCAATTGCAAGCTGGAGTGTATGCGCTGCACAAGGAATTCGTTCCACATGTTCCATTAAGTTAATAGCCTTTACCATGTTAGTGGCGTTATCAGTTGTAATTGAAATCACTTTATCAGAAAGCCCCCAGTTATCAATTATATTCTCTAATTCATTCTTAATAGTTACAGCATCATGAGGATATGAAACAAGTTTAATTGCAATTAAGGCTTCTTTTAATTCATAATTAGAATTAATAAAATGGCACGTAACTCCCATATAACCACTTTTAGAACGGGAGGTCCAAAAATCACATGTCAGTCCACATGTTTTAATTTCTTTTGCAAAAAGAACTTTAAGACAATCTGATGAATAGTTAAAACTTTTGTGAATTAGCGCTTTTACAGATTTATCAGATGGTAATTCATAATATGGGTTTAACGCATGAACAAATTCAATAAAACTTTCATTTTGTAGGACATAAAGAGGTTGTAAGTTCGTAACTATCCATTTTGCCAAAGCACGATCGATAGTCTCTTTTTGATGGGAATTTTGTTTAGTAGCACGGTAAAACATTTCAGTGATTGTTGGTTGTGTAGTTGTATTTGTAATTTTAGTAGGTTTGGTAATTCCATGTGTATTTAAATGTGTTTGAAAATTACCGGTCGAACCTTGAGTTTTAACTAACTGACCACATTCTCGTCCATTTGGTGATTTTTTAGTTTTTATGATTACGGTACAATTTGCACGTGTTTTCCATTTTCGTGATGGACGCCTCCTGCGAAAATACTGCCAAATCCAACTACTATTTTTTCGTGGTTTAGTTTTAATAATGGAACCATTATCTTCATCAGACTGATCTGTACAATCTGTGTTATTATTATGATCTGTGCTAATATTGTCTCCACTTAACGTTTCGTCACTAGAAGTACTAAGGTTTTCAGGAAGGGTTTCAGGATCGGTATCAGAATTTGATATTGAATTAGAATCAGTTAAGTCTTTAGATTTTCGTTTTTTAATACTTGACATCTTGTTTGTTATTATTAAACCGGGTTAAAGAATAGGATAGTTCACTTAGAGGTGTGTTTAAAAGGCTTGGGCAAGTATTTGGGGGGTTTTTTTTTATTGTGTTTTTACTAAGACGGATCAAGCACTAACGAATGCTTTCCCACTATGCCAAGGAAATTTTCAACTCAATTACTTTGGGAATTACAAAAGATAAGTATTTTATTGAAATTTTAGCACTGCTTTTATATATCTTCACTAGCTATTCTATTTTTAGATCCTTACTCAACGTTTTTCACACCACTTTCTTCCTTTTATCATTCTTAGATACTCAATAGGGTAGGTTTTTCTTTATCTACTCATTTTTGGTCCTTTCCGCCTTATACACTAACTAAACCTTTTTTTTTTTTTACTAATGTAACAAATCCTTCCAATTCGTTCCTTTAACCTTGCCATCCTGAAACCTACACCTTTTGGATATGTTTCACTTTTAACCTGGTCGTATGCATGGGCGATTATGCATGTTTCATTCAATTTTGATTGCATGCATCAATCGGATGTATAAATCATTCTACATACATACGTACGTATAGGGATGTTAAATCGATCCGATCTGGACCACGAGATCAAGGATTGATGGTCCAGTCTAACCAGAATTAGAATTATTTCAATAGCGCAATTGCAGATCTCGGTTTATAAACCAGACCAAAGATCAGATCATAGATCGTTTTAACATCCCTACGTACGTACGTACGAATGTTCGCTGAGTCATAACGTTCTAGTTACAGTTTTATTGGTCATGTTATATCTTGCCCATGTTACTGTACAATCAAAAAAGACAACCTAAATAGGGTTTTCTTTTTTTTCTAGAATAATAAGCATTTAAATAGAATTGATAACAAAAAACTGAAAGTATATTAACTTACATTGTAAAATAATCAATTACTGAATATACAATAATAAGCTTAAATTCGAATGAAAAAATTTAATAATTGTTAAAAATTTTTCTTTTTGTTGAATTTAAATGTACATTTTACAACAAAGTAATGCGAATTTGATTATATTTATCAAACTAATAGATTTGTGGCATAGCAAATATCTCAAAAATCACTTAGCACATATCAGAATGATTTAAAATAGTCATTCTTCGATAAGTCTCAGCTAAGGCATACAGAATTCTTGATAAATTTATTGTACTGAAACTGAAAATGAAGTTATTCTAATGGTTAATAGATACTGCAGATATAAATAATTATATTATGTAGTATGTATTGAAAATATTGAGTTGCTTTGTAGTCTTCAATGACCATTAGAACTCGCAAAAAAAAAAATATATAAATTAGATTATGAACTAACCAGAAAGGGGGGATAGATCATTTACACTGTCACGGGCAAAATGCACCGTGACCAAAAAGAACGTGATCGATGATCGTACCCTGAAAACCTGTTCGAGTGCATGCATGCGTTTGCCCCACGATCGAACAATATCGACAAGGCTTATGCACAACATCGGACATGGTTCGAATGCATGTCAATTAGGTTTCAGTAGAGATGTGACCCGATCAATTTTTCTATATAGAAAAACTGGTTTTTCTATATAACAAAATTGATCGGGTCACACCTCTAGGTTTCAGAGTGGCGACATGGTGAACAATCGGGCTGTGGAAATTGTTAGGAAAAGCCTGATAAAAAAAGAGAATTAGTTAGTAGGCATTAATATAATTATATTTTGGTATGTCCGAGAAGGGCCAAAGATCATAATAAAGAAGCCGCTGTGAAATAAATAAAATTGTTATTTGTTTGTTGTAGTGTTAGTTTAGTGTTAGTTGATAAACAATAAAGTAGTGAAAGAAAAGTACTCGTCAAATTGTAACGCCTCAAGTAGAGAAGCCTAGCCTAATTTTGCCTCGATAACACACAGCATTTGATCGAATTATTATATGGGTCATTATATCCGGATAAAAACCGGATTTGGTACTTCGAAAAATAATATCCGGATTTTTAATCCTCTATTCAAAATAAATATCCGTTATCCTCTTTATATCCGGATATATCCAGATTTTGTAAACCGGATCCAGGCACTATACCCACCCAAGCTGGCAAATGACAAGCAAAATCACAGGAAAGAGAAATAGGCGTAAGTTTAACGTGTTTCAAAACCAAGAAAACATAAAACAAGAAGCATAAAATACTCACCTGAGACTGGCAAACGAAATGAACAAGAAAACAACCAGGTAAGAAAAATGGCACAAGTTGAACATGTTTTAAACTCCAGAATCCAAATTCGAAACCACCTAATTCCAAGCAGTAAGAAGAGCAAATAGCGACCACCAAACCAAACAATATTAAAAAAAAAATTATAGTTAGTATAAAAAAAAAAAACAATCAATGATTATCAATTGATGATCTCTGTTTATATACTCCATGACCAGGGGTGCACTGCGGTGCATAGTGCACCAAATTATAAAATCTTTAAAATATATACTTATAAAATGTTTATTGTAATAACAAAAACCGAAATTCGGATCTTGTTAATATAATAAAGACTTTTAGATCTAAATTTTAATAATATATACTTAAAAAAATATTTTATTATAATTTATTAAGTGAATATTATTAAAATTTAATTTACGAATATATATTTATAAAGATTTTATTGTAATAACAAAAATTAAATTTTAGTTTTTAATAATAGAATAAACTTTTACAAGTATATCTATTATAAATATATATCTTTTTTAAATATACTATTTATTTAATTTAAATTTAAATATATTTATTATATATTACAAAACCCAAAATTCAGATTTTGTTATTACTATTACTATATTTATTTAAAATAAATTTTAAAATATTTTAGTTTTTTAATTAATAATTGAAAGTTATTCTATAGTAAAGTCAAATATTTATTAAGTAAATCGATCTAACTTATTAAGTAAATATTGTTCAGAAGATCGAAATACATATATTTTGTAAGTTTTATATAAATTAAATAAGTTTTTATTATTAATTTTTTATTTTATACGCTGAATTAATATTATTATTAAAAAAATTTTTATTTTTTATTTAAACAAATATTTAAAAACATATTAATAAAAAGTTATTTAATTTATAAATAACTTACAAAATATATGTATTTCGATCTTCTAAACAATATTTACTTAATAAACTAGATCGATTTACTTAATTTTACTATAGAACAACTATTGCTTATTAATTAAAAGCTTTTATATATAAAATTATTTAAAAATTTTATTTTAAATAAATATAGTAATAGTAATAACAAAACCCAAATTTTGGGTTTTGTAATATGTAGTACAGTATAATTTCTTAAGTATATACTATAAATATATATATTTTATAAATATATATTTAATTTAGACAAATATATTTAAAATTTTTATAAATATATTTGAGTTTAAATTAATAGGTAAATCTAGATCTCGCATCCTGTTGGTACTCTAATATCTTACAAGTCATGTGCAATAATTTTATTAGACAATATACATTCATTAATTTAAAAAATAAAATCATTGTTTTTATTTAATAAAAAATTTATAAAAAAATCTAGTTTATAAATTGCAATCAATTATATGTTATAAGCAGAAGCAGAACTTAAGTGGATTCAGAATTTTATATATTTTTCAAGTTGATTTTACTATATGTACATCTATACTCTAACCCTAATTTAACTTTGAAATTTCAAATCTACTTGAATTCTGTCCCCCTTACAATATATACACCGAGATAAGAAAAATAGCAATAATTGCAACAAATATTAGTATTATTGGTCAAATTTGTGATGTATAGTATCGGCTGATAGTCTTTATACAATTTTCATGAAAGGGAGGGTTCAAGTACGAAACTTGTTTTTATGGAAATAGCTGCACTTCTTTTTTATATCAATTAGAATTTAAAAAAAAAAAAAAAATAAAAAAAAATCTTACAGCTAGTATTAATGATATAGTTAACAAGATAATTACTAACAATGACCTAATCATGATCTAATCACCTGTACTAATGACTATGCTTCAATGGTAACTAAAACAATGACCTATAAAGAACAAAATACAACAGCACTAACCACAATTTAAGTATATACCTAATTAGTATTAATGACAACTTACTTTTCAGTACCAATGATGACTAATCAACAACATCAGTTTAATTAGTGGCAGAACAAAAACAAAATATAGTAGCACCAGCTACAATCTTATTACTTACTAACAACAACCTAATTACTAATACTAATGCGATGTCTACTCAGCAGTACCAGCAATGACTAAACAACAAACAATCAGAACTTAATAAAAGAATAAAATACAGCAGCACAGCTATGACTTAATTATTTATCAACAAAACTTGAACACCAGCACCCATCCAAAATAATGTAGCAATAATTATCTGCACCTATAAACAACATGACTGCTATAGTTTAAAATAAAATAAAAAAATTTAAAAAATAAATATGATTTACGTGATGCACATTCTGATTGAATAAAATACCAGTATCAATTCTATAGAGAAAAACTATTTGCTTAATTTAGATTGATATCTGTCAAAATAATATTAACTTGTTGTATAAGATGTGTAGTTATAGTAAAGAAGAACTATTAAGTTAAAGAAAAGTATAATAATAAAAGTATAAATATTCATGAATTTGCTTTTTTTATTGTAAATAATATTTGATTTAAGCTTAAATATATTTATAAAGATTATATATAATTCTATATCTATTCAGCATACAATTTGATATTTGTTCTGTATTGAAAATAATTCCATATCTATTTAATATAACAGTTTAGTATTCATTCTGTATTAAAAATAATTTCATATCTATCTAGTATAACAATTTTGTATCAAAATAATTCTATATCTATTTAGTATAACAATTTAGTATTCATTCTGTATCAAAAATAATTCTGTATCTATCTAGTATAACAATTCAGCATTTATTCTGTATTAAAAATAATTCCTTATCTATTCAATATAACAATTCAATATTAATTTATTATATAAACTTATTATTCAGTATATATGTTGTGCCTCAGATTAACACTTGCCTCAGATTACAGCTGACGCACCTCAGATGCAGATTCATGGGCAGACATTCGTATGATTGGTTAATTTTTGTAGATCTACCCGTGATTTCCCGTGATCATTAACCAATCAAAATACATAATTTTTAATTAATACTACAGTACTAGAAAACGAAAAAACCTCACACAAAGAAACTTACAAACAATAAATACACGCAAAGAATTTATTAATTAGATTTAGAGAAAGAAAATAGATAGGTACATGTAAAGTGGGTAAAATATGATATTTATTACTAATAAACCCAAACTCATTAAAGAATCTATACAAGAATATAAACCAAAATTTAACTATTAATTTACGGCCAACAAATCCAAGCACGCTACAAGAACCGACAAATTTAAGTATTAGGCCAGCGCTTTTACTGCTAAGAGCTTGTACCTATTCAAATTAAACAGTTAGAAATAAAAGTTTATTTAATCTAACGTAATAAAAATAGGTTTAGACGAAAAACGTCTCCAGTTACCTTCACTCTACTGTATAATTTCACACGCCCAATAGACGGCGATATATTTTGTCTTCTAAGCAAAGTCCACGAGAAGTGAGATCTTTTTGAGATTCTTTTGCATGGTGAATATTAACGTTCGTTTAAAGCTAGAAGTGGCTTTTGTGGTGATTTTTTATTAGTGAAACGTTACATTATCAAAAAGTACTTTAAAGTGTATAAATAAGTTACCTGGGCAATTGATTTACATTAGCCAATCAAACGAATGTCTGACCATGAGATGCAGATTGTCAAGTGAGGTGCGTAACCTATTGATCACTCAATAAGCACAAAAAAAAATATGTAAAGAAATTATTGAAAATTGAACGTGCTGAAAACCTAGACGGGAAGAATATACCGCGACAATTTAGGCAAAAAAAATCTATATGTATAGAGAGAAAAAAGTACTTACCGTATTCTATCGTGAATAAGCATTCACATTGAACATAGTAGTGGGTGCTTATTCACGATAGGATCAGTACTGTCTAAAAGTTTATCAAAATTTTATCTCATATGATATTCCGCCAATCAAACTATGGTAATAAATACAATAGGGTGCTTATTCATGATCGACAATTTTTGTTATATACTGTAGGGTGCTTATTCGCGATGGGTGCTTATTTACGATAGGATACGGTATTAATTGGTAATAGAATATGCCGTGAAAAAATTCAGACAATGAAATTCAAAGAAAAGAACGGAGACACTAAAGAAACTTAATGTAAAAGAATGCTACTGTTTGTGATAAAATACCAGAGATTCAAGAAAGTTATCGGAGGTAAGATGACGCCAAGGTGATTCAAAAATATAGAATGCTACTGAAGTTAAGAAAGACACCAAAGTGATTTAAAAAATGGTGCCGGCGAGAAAAACGCTGAAAAAATACAGAATAAAAAGAATTCAAGTAAAAGGTCTTTTATTCAATTTATTTACTCTTATTTTCATTAGATTGCAGCTTAGATGATAATCGATAGGCCACGCACCTCACCTGACGACTGCATCTGAGGTACGTCACTTGTGACCTGAGGCAAGCGTTAGTCTGAGGCACAACATATATATATTATATTCTGTATATTATTTGTAATTTTCCTTATTATTTTTGTATATATTTTTTAGAATTTTATAATTTGGTGCACTTGCACCACGGTGCACCCCTAATCACATGATTAAATATTAGCAATCATTTATATTATAACAATTTTATTTAAGAATTTTTAACAAATAATTTTTCAGCTGTTAAATTATCGTTATATAACAAACACTATTGAATCATCGTTATTCAACGAATACTATTGAATCATCATTATGCAATAAACACTATTAAATCGTCGTTATGCAATGAATCATCATTACGCAACGAACACTATTAAATCATCATTACGCAACGAACACTATTAAAATGTCATTATACAACCAATATAATTTATGTCCAATATTCTAAAGCTAACTACAAGAAACCACAGACAACATCAAAAGAACAAAAGCATGCCAATAATGCGACGAAGTGAGCGATTCGAAGGAAAAAATTTACATGCCAAAACAGAAGTCATACTTCACAAATACGTTCATTAACAAAACGAAGAAATTATACACCCTAAAGAATTCAGAAACGCCATTACAAACAGAGAAAAAAAAAGAAGCGTTAGTAAACGATTCACAAGCTAGAAAACAAAAACAACAAAGAAATAAAAAAATATATCCTGAAATAACCAAAAAAGTCCAAAACCATCAAACTTCCAAAATACGACCACTAACGGGAATAAAGAAACCATGTGCCAAGAAGTTCATAAATGCTCTTAAAAAATCAGAAAAAAAAGCGTTAGTAATAGCCACAAACTGAAAACAAAAACAACGAAGAAACGAAATAATACACTCCAGAAATCCAAAAAGGCTAAAACCGCTCTAATCCAAACTAATTGAACCAACAAATCTAGAACACCAAAATAACCCTATCCTTAAAAAATTATCCTAACTCTAACAGCTAACTAAAATAACCACTCTAAACCTAACCTCTAACAAAAATAACCCACCCTAACATAACCAACACAGCACAACGAAATCATACTGTATCAAATGTACACTGACGTTTAAGTAACGACACCATAAGCGCAGCACGTCAACGAAATCATGCAGGCAACAAACAAAGCACAATTCACAAAGCAACAACACCGAAAGTATAATGCAACCAGCAAAATTTCGGCATAAAGCGGCAAAGCAAGCAGCATAAAGCAAATGGCAAGGCAAGCAAAACAAAGCAAAGCGAGTAGGTAAGCAAGCAGCAAAGCAAATGACAAAAAATCATCACAGCACCTAAATGACGAATCCACGGTGACAACACCAAGACAACGACACAAAGACGACGACACCAAAGCTACGACACCAAGATGGTGACACCAAAGCGATGACACCCAAGGACAACAATAGCGATGACACCACAAAACATGACAAACTATTTGAAACAAATTATCTGGAAAGCGTTAGTACAAAAAAAAAAGCAATACAGTAGTACAAAAAAAAGCAGTGATTATCGATGATCACTGATTGTATATATACCCATGATCAGGGGGTGCACCAAAATATAAATCTCTATTTTTTATAGAGTGGCAACTTTTATAACTATTTAGCTCTTCAACTAGTATTATTTATACTTCTACATTTTTAGACCCTGTTGTTGACAAGAAAAATAAGCAAAGAATATAGAACAAATGAACCAAGCTATCGCATCAACATCAACAACTATCCTAACCTCGTCTGCTTCTAAACCCATACTCACACATGTTCTAAATGTTGAACTGCAATTAATTGTCAAGCTATTAACAAATACCACTAACTTCCAGAAGGTTGCATCTTCTTTGACAATGAAGTATAGCACTTAAAATATCTTCAACAACAAACAAAAAAAAGAAAAAACAGACAAAAGCAGATGATCAATGCCAACAACAAGAATAATATCAAAGATAGCAACAGAAACAACAAGAACAACAACAATATTCTGAACATCAACAACAAACAGCAAGTAATAAATAACAACAATCCAAACAGAAACAACAATCTAGACAGAACTAACAAATAGTAGCAATAAAGACAGATAAAAATATAGAAAATAACAATACTCCTGATTTATTCGAGAGTATCCAATATATAACAGCAAACCAATATAAACAACTACAAGAGGAAAAATCCTAAACACAAGCATTACTTAAAACACTACACTAACAATAAGAAAAAAAAGGCAGCCAACAAAGCTACTGCAGGTTTAGATTGGCTTGCCAAATTCTCTATTGATAAAGAAATGGAAAAACAAACAAAACTCAATCCCTTGTCTTGATAAATCTTTATTTTCATTAAAAAACATCTATATAACTTCTATCTAAGAAAAGAAATTAAGCCTGCTACCAAAACCAGACCTCTATTTAAAGCTTCATTTTAATATATTGTCCATGCTATAATAGCTAAAAAACCCCAGTTTCTTATAGATATTATTTACAAAGCTAATTCTAATATCAACTCTAAAGCATCTATTCCTTTTAAATATCTCAAAGCTATATTCAAAAATCTATTGCTCAAATTTACAACTATTCTATTTACAAAAAATATATTAAAATTTTTGAATCATCTCTTACCTTTCCTCTATATACTCACAGACAAAGATTCCAAGTTTGCCTTAATATTGCACGTCTTCACTTATATCTTTCTAAATAATATCAAACTATCAACCACATTAAGCTTGCAGAAGACCTTAACTTCTTCTCCAAAAAGTTTCACATTACTACAAAGATTACTTCAGCTAATCTGAATAGATCTTATTTTATAATAAAATCTGATTTCAGATATAAAACATTGGTATCATTCAATCTTTCTAAGACTCTTTTCTTCAAACATTACATTTCATCTCTCTTTAACTTTAGAGAAAACTTAATAAATAGTTTGATAAGCAATATCTTATCTATTGTAAACAATTTGCTAACCCTTCTGATAAAAAAAAAACTCTTCTTAATATACAAGCTCATATATACTTTATGTTTTGTACACTTTTATGAATTTTGTCACATCATACAATCTTCAGATTATTTTTCATAAAGTTACTGCACACCAGGAGGAACGGTTCAATAATTTCATCAATTAATTGGCTCACTGCCACATTACTTCGGATTTTTTTCTCTTCAAACTCTATCCTAACTATACTCTTCAATTTGACAAATATCCTTTAGAGTTACCAATTCAGTGTACTATATGTACTATTTGCCATATACTAATCTATGCTCTGTGGTCATTTCAACACAGATTTTAACAGTGGTCTCAAATTACTACTCATATTAACTGGCCTGCTACATGGCTCTATATTAACAATAATCAAAAAATCTCTAACTATATATATAGTTTTTAATCATCTG
>CAJVPS010001537.1:0-15108 GCA_910591765.1 Ambispora leptoticha | reverse complement strand
TTTTATATATTTTTCAAATACAAAAATTATTATAGTATTACTATTTAATACTATCTAATATATATATTATAATTAAAGTATTATAGTATAAATAATTAGAAATATATATTAAAGTATATTGAAAAATATTAAAGAATATTAAAGAATATTAAAGTACATAAAAGAAGATTGAAAAATATAAAAAGATGTGAAAAAATGTTGAAAGATGTAAAAAATATTAAAAGATGTGAAAAGACATAAAAGAATATAAGAAAAAATCAAAGAATATTAAAGAATATAGAAAGATATTTATGAATAACATTCCAATATAACTGTTTTACCAAAATTAAAATTAATCTTTCACTATATTATTCTAATATATATATGAATATCAGATTACAAGTAATAATAAAATTATAGATCTTGAATATAAATAAAATATAGTATTTAAAAATAGAAATATGATAATAAATATAGTAATATATAATATGATAATAGAAATATTTATAAATAAATAAAAATTATAAGAATATATAATTTCATATAACTAAGAAAAAATTAGGAAATTAAGAAATTTTATGATATTATAATAATATATAGTTCTTCTTCAGAAAATTTTTGCTTCTGCAAAAATTAATTAATAATCTTAATAGTTCTTTCTTGTTTAAGTAATATAACTTAGATGATATGAACTCAAATCAATTATCAAATACTTCTTTTTTAGAATTATATATAAAAAACACTTTATGAATAATATTATATAATCTATTATATATATATTTTTCAAGAGTATCTTTAATATTCTTTTTAATTTTTAACATATCTCTTGAATATTTCTGAGACTGAATTAAAAGTATATATTCAAGTTTATAGTACTAAAGTATCATCTGACTATTATTATTTAAAGAATTATTATAAATTGATAATATAGCTTCTTTGAGTTGAATAGGCCAATCTTTTTTCAAAATAAATTTAATATCTTTAGATATAGAAATAGATGAATTAAACTTTTCTTCAAAAGTTATTAAACTATCAGAACTTATAAATTCTAATTCTTCTTCTATATTTTCTTTCTTAATATTAACTTTAAATTCATCTTCTGATAAAGTAATAATAAAAATATTTAACCAATCAAAATCTAAGTTTGTAGTTATATTAACTAGTTCAATAAGTACTTCAAGTAATTTAATATTTGTCTGAGAGTCCAAGAAAAAAGTATTATCAATTTTAATATCTTTAGTAAATCCAGATTATATGAGTAAATCCAAGAGTATAATATTAGTTTTCTGTTCTTATTATTATAGGTAAGTAATCTATAAGTCAAGAAGATAATTATTCTAAAGGATTATTAAGTGAGTATTTCCTGATAAATTTCTTCAAGAGCTTTAATCATTAAAAAGGTAATCCAAATAGATAATTGAGATATGATAAGAAATAATAAAAGTAAAAGTATAAAAGTATTTGAAAAGATATAAGATAATAAAGATAAAAAGTAATAAATAAAAGTAAAAATATGAAAGAATAAAGAAAAAGAAAAAGAAAATAGAAGAAATATTTATATAAAATTTGAACTAAAGTTTATTATAAGTAATAAGATATTAAAAATATTGGCAGAAGAATAATTATAAAAATAGATAAAAATAAGATAAAAAGAAATTTCAAATATAAAAATAATAAAAATTAAGAGATAATCTATATAAGTTACTCAATAATAATTTGTAATTCAAAGTAATCTTGGTAATCATGATAATATTTGAATTATCTTCTATTTGTGAATATTTCTTTTCTGATCATGAACTTTATAATAGTTATATCTAGCATAGTTATAAATATAATATCATTTTTTATTTTAAGTAAATTGAAATTTATCTTTAATTATTGAGTATTATTTTATATCAAATATTAATACTTTATTTTCAATTTTAAAAATTATTTTATTTTGAATTTTGTTATTAAATATTTAAGTATATTGTAATTATCATTCTTTTATATTTTGTTTTGCTTCTAAAATTTATTAAGATAACTGATTTACTATATGATATACTTGCTATATTAATTTTTCTTCTTTTATAAAATCTTCTTCTAGATGAGCAGAAATTTTTAATTCAATTAATAATTTAATATTTCATCTATAAGTTAAGAAAAATAGTTCATATTTTGTTATTGAATTTTGATTAGTTTAATAAATAAAAAGAGCAGCAAAAATGAAAATATCCTATTTTTGTTTATGTATTATTATTAATTTTTGTAAGTTTATACACAGTATTCTATTAAAGCATTTTATTATTTCATTAATTTATAGGTAATAAGGTGAAGAAAATTTATATTTAATTTCAAATTTTATTGATAATTTTTTAACTATTTTGTTAACAAATTCTAATCTATTATCTGATTAAATTTCTTTAGAATATCTATATCTACAGATTATTTTTTCAAATATAAATTTTGCAATTGTAATAGCTTTCTTGTCTGGAATTGCTTTAGCTTTAGATCATTTTATAAGATAATTTATTATTATAATAATATATTGATTTCCAGATATTATTATTTTACTAGATCCAATAAGATCAATTAACTATTTTATTGAAAAATTGTCTAATTTTAATAAGATATAAAGATTATTTAGTAGTTTTTTTATCAGTTTGCTAGCAGATTTCACAAGTCTTTATATAATTCTTTATATTAGTTCTTATACTATTTCACTAATATTTATTTGCAATTTGTTAATAGATTTCTTCATATCCAAAATATTCAGATAAAGAGCTTGAATATAAATTAATAAGAATAGCTTCTATTTCATTTTTTTTGATAACTCAAAGAGATGTGATTGATTCTTTTCTTCTATTAATTTTGTATAATATGCTATCAATTTGTAAAAAATATTTTACTTGATTATGAATTTTGCATTATTCTTCAAAAGTTGATCTTACAGAATAAGTTTTATTGTCAAATATTATTATAAATTATAGTAAATTATTAAATTCATGTTGTTATTGTAAAAAGAAAAGTTATTTATGATCTTATAAATACATTTAGAATAATATGTCAGTATTTTGATTCTTTCTTTCAGATCAATAAGTAATAATAAAGATATATTCCATAAGAAATATGATCTAGCAATTTACTCTAGCAGAATGACTTGATTGATTTTTAAATAACTATTTCAAGACATTATGATCAGTAATAATTTTGAAAACTGTTTTAAGTAGGTAATGACAAAATTATCTAACAGTTCATACTACTGCTAATACTTTTTTTTCTGTTATTCCATATTTTTGTTCATTTGGTTTTAAAGTGATACTTGTATAAGTAACTACTTATTCTCTTTCATCTTTATCTTTTTGAGATAAAATAGTTCCAAGTTCTGAGTTTGAGATATTAATATAAAGATAGAATTTCTTTGTAAAGTTAGGATAAATCAAAATAGATGCAGTTGTATATCAGAAAATTTTTGAGAGCATAGTTTTGCACAGATCTTCAGATTCAAAATCTGCGCAAAACTTCAAACCTGATGACAATTGATAAAGAAAAAAAAATTAAAAAATCTGCACAGATCTGTAATAAAATATAGATCTGCGCAGATTTTTTAATTTTTTTTTAAAATTCTGTGCAAAACTTCATAATGTCAGTTTCAAGTAGCAGTAACAATTTCAAGTAACTGTAGCAATAGCAATTTCAAGTAACTATAGAATTCATAGGTTAAACAATAGTAAAGATATTTATTTTATTGTAAACTATATATATATAATAAAATACAAATTTAAAGAAAACTATATTATATAAATTTGCGATCCAAGTTGGTGACCTTTTGAATAAAAAATTAGTTTTTTTAAAGATTTCAAAGAAATAAATTGCAAAGAGTATTAAAGAAACTTACAAAATTATTATAGTTATCATCTTCCTCATCATCATCTTCTTTAACCATATCCTTAGCCCATAACTTTTGATATTTTTTCTTTGCCACTTGCTTTGCCTCTTCAATTTCTTTTTCCACTATCTCTATCATTATTTCTGGTATTACTAACTAGTTATTTTCCACAACTCACTAAATATTCATTATATAAATAATTTTTAATACAAACTTTAAGCAAATTCAAAGTATTACTTATCATAAATATGTGTATATGTCTTGCTATCAATCTAACTTTACATTTGATTCCTAGACTTGATAGACTAAGAAGAATATTATAAATGGCTAGAACAAATGTATAGTGTATTAATAGTAACACTTTCTCTTTATATTTCTTAAATACTATATAACCAATATTTGTGAGCAATTTATTATTTTGAAAGAGATTTTTATATAGTCATCTCTCATTTGTATCTCCCTCTATTGTATTTCACCCTCAAATATAAACCATCTTTGATACTGAATGGATTTTTCTTATTTTAATTTCATATAAATTTTCCTCAGTTATATCTCACTTAGTTATATCCCTATCTCCAATATTCTAATATCCTAATTTTCTATATTATATGAAAATCCAATATAATTATAACTTATTTATATTCCAACCTTACTATACATATTATTCATATTATATAAAATGTCATGCTATAATGACTCATGAAAGAAATGGAACACAGAAAAAAAATTGGTGAGATATGAATATCTCACTATTGAAGAATTGTACAGAGTCAAAGATAGGTGCATTTTATTCATTAAAATATTATTCATCAATCAATGCAAATTTTATTTTTATTTATCATTTTTATTTTTTTTAGTATTCTGCATAATATAACCAAATTGGGAAAAAGAAATTTACAGGTAGCTTGCTAATTAAGTAAGTCAATAGTTTCTAATTTCTTTAATATTACAAACCTGATTAATCTAGTTTATCATTTTGTAGAACCATCCCTTGCTACTATAACATTATTTATTTTTTTTGATATTAAATCAACTAACTTTATACAAAAATCAATATCAATGCTTTTCCATGTGACTTGTAACTTTTTTTACAAGTCTTCTTTTGATGAAAGTGAGCTAGAAAAATGTCTCAAATACCTATTAACTTCATTCCATAAATATTTAATAGAGTTCAAGTCAGAGAATTATAATAATCAGTCAAGCAAGTTGATCTCATTATTAATGAACCATTGCTTCACTTTTTTGAAGATATGTTTGGAATTATTGTCTTGCTGAAAGATAAAATTTATATCCTTCAGCATCATCTCCCAGATTATATTTAATAAGTTAGTATTTAAAATATTAACATAGACATCAGCTATCATTTTTTTATCAATTTTTTTGAGTTCACCAACTCTATTGACAGTAAAGCAACTTCAAACTATAATTAAATCATCATCAAATTTTATTATTGGTATGATATGATGATCTTTTAAAGATTCACCAGACTTCTTCTAATAGTACTTTCTTCTGTCTGATCCAAATAGTTGGAACTTGCTTTTATCGAATCAAATTATTTACTTCTAATCATTAGATATCTAATTTCTGTATTTCTTTACCTATTTAATTTTTTTCTTTGATAAGTTTTACTGAGTAAAGGCTTTTTTCATCTTATTCTTGTGGATAAGTCATTTTTCTGAAGTATTTTCCATATGCTCTCTGCCAATAAATTAATATTCAGCTCATTTTTGAGCTCATATTAGATCTGAATAGTAGTGAAGCATTTTTAAATTATATTAGTCATACTATATTTTACTTATAATATGGTGAAAGGATTGGTATGTGACTAGATCTTGAGTTATTATCAAAACTTCTAGTTTCATCTTTCATCTTGTATATTTGGTAAACTAAAATCATACCCATCTACTCCAATATGATAATTTCTTGAAATAAATATCCTTCTTATTAAAGATCATAAATGCAGATATATTTTTCATGAGAAATTTGAGATATTGGGAATTAAAATTTTATTTTGACTATTATTAGAAATATCATTTAGTTTTCTATCTACTACCAAAATAAAAAAGTTACTTTTATATTTATCTTTATGAGTCTGAATTTCTTCTTTTAATTCAGTTATATTACGTAGAATACTAAAAAAAAATAAAAAAAATTATTATGTAAAATAAAAATAATAAATGAAAATAAAATTTGTATTAATTGATAAGCAGTATTTTAATAAATAAAATGCACTTACCTTTGACTCTATATAATTCTTTAATAATGAGATATTCATATCTTGCCAATTTTTTTTCTGTATTTCATTTCTTCTGTGAGTTACTGTATTTCTATATATGTATAGTTGAGTCTTCTTAATATATCACTTTGATCTTTAAATTTATTAATTGATATACAAGTTTAGTCTAACTTTATGCAAAAATTTTATGTTAGAATGATTAATTTAGATAATAAATTATTGGGAAATAATCACTCTATTAAGTAGATTCTCTTTAGTATATCGCTTGATATCTAAACTTAAATAATAATCATAATAATAGTAAGCTATCAAAGATTTTAACTATATAAGAAAGTATTTCTATTTAATTTTTATGAAATTTGAATATCATCTGATTAAATTAATTATTAAAATAATATTACATTACTTTGTTAGTTTTTTTTTTTGAATTAAATTCTCATATTCTTAATATAGCTAGCTTTGCAAATCAAATTAATCTGGACAGACAAAGAAAGCAAAGAAGAAATTTATTGCTCAAGAATAAAATTGATATCATTAAAAGAAAAGAAGCTAATATCAAGTTGAGTAATAAAAAATTAATTAATGAATTTGGTATAGACTATTCTACTATTAGTAGTATTCTTCAAAAAAAGAAATATTTTTTATAATTACATGCAAATACAAATTATTTAGATCTGAGAAAAACTCACATTCAAGAAGCATGATTTCTCTCTTTGGAAGAAGTACTTTACAAGTGATTTCAAAGCTTATATAATCAGAATATTCTTATATCTCAGGATGTATTAAGAGTAAAAGTAATCAAGTTTTATAATAAGGCCAAAGAAAGTGGTACATAATTATCTAATTTTAAAGCATCAAAGGAATGATTAGAAAAATTTCAAAAATGATATAATATTAGTAGTAAAGTTATTATAGGTGAAAGTGGATCAGTAATTCTCAAGTATATTGAAAGTGAAAGAAAAAAGTTACAAGAGTTAATAGCTCTATTTGATATAGAAAATATTTATAATGCAGATGAAATAGGCTTATTTTTTCACTTAAGTCCCAATAAAATACTTGCAATAAAAAATGATAAAGCAAAAGATACTAAGAAAAACAAAGAATGAGTTACTATCTTATTTTGTTACAATGTCACAGGATCAAAAAAATTTAAACTACTTGTTATTGGAAAATATCAAAATTCTTGTTGCTTTAAAAAAATTAATATGCAAATACTACCAGTCTGATACACTAGTAATTTGAAGGCATGGATGACAATGGAAAAGTGGAATGAATGGTTAAGATGATTAGATAATCAATTAGTTGAGAGATCACTTTTACTAATTGATAATTGTTCTGCTTATACAGATAGTTCTTTTATCAGTCTTAAAAATTTACAAGTAGAATTTCTTTCATCAAATACAATATCTCATATTTAACTGTGTGATATCAGAATTATTCAGAATTTTAAAGTAAATTATTAAGCAATTTTGATATTCAAATAGATTAAAAACTTAGATAATAGAGAAGTAATAAGAAATGTAAACATTAAAGAAGCAGTTGAAATAGTTGCAGATACCTAGAAAAATATTAAATCAACTATAATAAAAAACTGCTGACAACTAATAAAAATCTTATCTAAGATATACTCTACTATAGATGAAATAGAGATCGATAAAATTAATGAAGATATAGCTAATTTGATTTTAGCTCTCAATTATTTACAGATTATAAATTTTTTAGTGAGCATAATAGTAGAAGAATATGCTTAGTTGGATAGTAATTTAATAAGCTCAGAGTTACTAACAAAAGAAGAAATTTTGAAAGAATTTCTGATAGCTAAAGATATATTACAGCAGAAGTAAGTACATATAGAAGATTCAAGTAAAGAGAAGAAAGAGACTATTTCTATAAATATAAGAAGAGAAGCACTTGAGACTACTAAGAAATTTTTAGAGCAAAGGGAATTTATGACTAAAAAGGATATAAAATATATATGTAATATAATTAGATATTTAGATAAATTAATAGAAAAGTCAAAATATCAAACTCTATTAACAGAATATATTAATCAATAAAATTGCTTGTATTACTTAACTCAGTTATATCTTCACTTCAGATATATCCCCAAAAAGTCTCTGTCTCAAGATAGGAATATAAATGAGGGATGACTATATATAGTTTATATTTTTTCACTTCTCTTCCACTTGGTGAGACAGATAGCAGATGTATTATTATTAATTCTTACTAATTTTTCTTCACTAAATATTGAAAAAATAATATTTCAGATAGCAGAAGTATAGTCATTGCATTTACTATAGCATTTTACTCTTATCTAAAATTATTAAACAAAAATAATTAGTAAAAAATTTATAAATTTATATAATTTATGATGAATCTGATAAATATATTTCTTTATAAATATAGATATTCATATATTATAACTCAAACTATCAATATAATCTTTGATATTTTCTATCAAATATTTCTCTAATATTTATCAATATTTCTTGAGGATTGGAAAGAGAATTGTAGGAATCAACTTCTTGGTTACCTTCTTATATTATTACTATTTTAAGATTATACGTATATAATTATTTTAAAATAGTAATAATGACTGTGTTCATGGCAGTTATTAACTTTTATAACTTCAAAAGATTATATAACTGATTATTCTTTCAATAAAGTGATATATATAAGGTTTACCTTTAACAAAATATAATTATTTTCTCAATAAGATAATTTATATATATTTTATTTGTAATAAAAATATGATTATCTTTTCAATAAGATAATATATATGAATTTATTTCTAACAAAATGCTCTCTTAATAGAGCAAAAAGAAAATAAGGTAAGATATAAGATAAAATATGTGTGTTTATTAAAGAAAAATACTAATTAACTACTTTTAATTCAGTAGTAATTACTTCTATCAAACTTAATTATTCTTCTTGGTTACTTCTTGACTCTTTATATATAATATTTTCTTTACTATACTAATTATAAATTATTTCTAACATGATATTTTACTTAATTTACTCAAGAATAAGTAAAATTACTAAAGAATAATTACAAAGAATATTAAATATATGATAATGAAGAATTTAAATTAGCAAAATATTAAGTTATTTAAAGATAAATAAAAAAAGAAAAAAATTAATAATAATTAATTAGAAAATTATTAATTTAATAAAACTATAAATTAAGTGTGACATACATGACTAATTTAATAAAATAATAAAGCTAAATATAGGTAATAATATAAATTAAAAATAAAGTTAATTATAAATTAGATTAATTAATATAAATTACTTATTTACCTGATTTAGTAGTAATCAGTAATTACTACGTCATATGCTGTGACTACACCATATGCTACATCATGTCTACTATGCCACATAAATAAGTAATTGATTACAAGATCTCCAGCTTTAAGAGATTTACTCCATAAATCTTTTAATTATTATTAATGATAATTATTAGTTCTAAATTATTAAATTTGACATATAATTTTAAATGATCATCATTATATGGATTCTTCAAAACTTTTCCATCTTTATTTCTAAGTTTATATGCTTCTTTGTTATATACTTCATGAATATAGAATAGCCCTTTCTATTTTTTACCAAACTTATCATGATACCAGTATTGAATTTTCATTTGTCTTATTAATACTTTCTGTCCTATTTGAAAAACTGTTAACTTTTGTTTCTTGTCATATCATTCTTTTTGTTTTGATTATTCTTCTTGAATATTACTAAGAACTAGTTCTCATGTAGTTTTCAGTCTATCAATCAGTTTACATGTTCTTTTGACAAGAGCTTCTTTAAAAGTAAGATTATCAAAATCTTTTAATTCAATATCTAATGGTATGATTGCTTATTGATTATATACTAATTAAAAAGATTCAAATGAGGTTGTACTTTGCTTCATTATTCTGTAGGTGAATAGAACTGAAGGTAGATAATGATCACAATCTTTTTTATAGAGTTGAACATACTTTGATAGTGAAGTGCATAAAGTTTAGTTTAATCTTTTAACTAGTCTATTAATTTGAGGGTGATAAGATGCAGAAAGTCTGTATTTGATTTGATATTTGTCTAATAGTTCTTTGATTATTTCATTAACAAATATAGTTCCTCTATTACTAAGTATTTCTTTTGGAAATTCATGTCTTATCACTATATCTTTATAAAAGAAGGGGATGATTATACTTGTAGAAGCATCAGTAATGATCTTGCTTCAGCCCATTTGATTAGATAATCAATAATAATTATAATATAGTAATTTTTACTACTAGTTACTGAAAGAGGTCTTACCAAATCAACTTCAATCTTTTTAAAAGATACATTAACTTGAATAGGTATTATTTTATTATTTTTACGTAGTTATCCTTTTTATTGAGATATATCACAAGCTTTGATATATGTATCAATATCTCTATATATCTGAGACTAATAATAATTTCTCATTATTTGATTGTAAGTAATTTCTATTTCAAAGTATCCAGAAGTAATATCTGAATGATTATTATAAAGAACTGACTCTATTTCTGTTAATTTGATAACTAATAATAGATGATCAATATCCTGTTTGTTTCTTTTATATAGTTTGTGATTTTATATAAAGTATTTTTTTGATTCTGCCAGTAGCCATTTTCATTTTTCTTTTGAGAATTCATTAGGTATTGTTAGTATGTTAAGATAGTTATATAATTCTGTATAGTTATCCAGATTTATATTTTGTCTTTTTCTTTTATAGATGTATTCTAAAAAGTGAATCAATATTTAAATAGATTCTTCTGGGTTTGTGTTCAATTTTAAAATTATATTCTTGTAAAGCTATTATTTAGCATGCAAATCTTCCAAAAGGATTTGATTTATTAATTAATTACTTGAGTGCTGAGTGATTGATGACAAATGTAAATGAAATATCAGATAATAGATAAGATCTGAATAGTTTGACTATCCAAATAACTTCAAGACATTCTAATTTTATTATAGTATACTTGCTTTCTTTCTTGCTTACTCTTCTACTGATATAGACAATTACATATTCCTTTTTTTTACTGTCATATTGCACTAGTATTACATCTAGTTCTAGTCCAGAAGCATTAGTAAAAAGAGTGAATGACTTTGTAAAGTCTGAATATGCGATGATTGATGGTGAGGTTAAATATTTCTTAAGTAATTCAAAAGCTACTTATTGTTTTTTTATCTATCTAAATTCTTCATTCTTTCTAAATAATTTATATAGGAAAGCTGCTAACTTGGCAAAGTCTTTGATGAATCTCCTGTAATAAGAAGCAAGTCCTACAAATCCTCTTAATGATGTGATATTGATAGATACTGAAAATTCTTGTACTTTTTCTATCTTGGCTAGATTAGAATGAATTCTATCTTTTCCTATGATGTAGTCTAGAAAAGATAACTGATTTTTCCCAAAAGCATATTTATCAGGTTGAAGTTTGAGGTTTGCCTGGCAAAGTTTTTCTAAAGCTTTTTGTACATGCTCTACATGTTCTTCTCAGGTTTCTGAGTAGATAATCACATTATCCAAATATATGACTATGAATTTTCTAATATATTCTTTAAATATTTTATTCATAAGTCTTTGAAAGGTAGCTAGAATATTTGTAAGTTCAAAGAGCATGACATTAAAATAATATAATCCTTCATTGGTAATGAATGCTATTTTTTTTCTATCTCTTAGATATATTTTTACTTGCCAAAATCTGCTTGCAAGATCTATAGTGGTAAAGTATTTAGCATTCTTAAATAAGTCTAAAAGTTTATCTATTCATGAGAGAGAGTATTGATCTTTCTTGATAACTTCATTTAATTTTCTGTAATCCACACACAACCAGAACTTTCTATTCTTTTTCCTTATTATTACTGTTGGTGCTGATTAAGAACTGTCAGAAGGGGATATTATTCCATTATCCAATATCTTTTGAATCTCTTCTTTTAGAAAAGCATTTTTCATAGGCAATTTTTGATGATATAGCTAGAGAGTGATAGACTTTTCTTCTTCTAAATATATTTCATGTTGAAGTATATTTGTTCTACCAAATTGAGTTATATCAAAGAGATCTTTATATGAGTCCAGAACTTGGTGAAGATGTTATTGTTATTCTGGATCCAAGTCTGATTCAATTATAATTAGAGTGATATTTAATGATAGTTGAGGTAATATCTCCAACTGTCTATGTATATCTTGTTCTTTTTTATATTGAATATAATTATTTTTTTTTCTACTATGAATATAGATATTATAATCTTCTAATCTTTCTTAATGAATTCTTTCTTTTTCTTCTTGTTTAATGACTTTATTATTGATTTTTATAAGATTTTCTTGGACTTCTACTTTTAACACAAGCTACTAACTTTGCTCTTTATGTACTATATATAAGGGCTGATCAATTAACTCCTCTTCTTCAAATTTATATTCATCATCATCATCTTCAAGAGCAAGATCCTTAAGTTCTCTTTCAAGATCAATTAATTTCATAATTGATCTTTGTTGAGTATAAGTGACTGGAATAATTATAAACTCTCCTTCAATTTCAAAATTCAAAAGTTCTTCATCCCAGTTTAAAATAGCTTTGGATTATTTTGCCTATTGATTGCCAAGTAATAGATCATACTCTGCTTTTTCTATGACTAGAATATCTATTTATTGATCAAGATCTCTAATTTTTATTTTCAATCCTTCTACTTCTCCTAATAGTCACTCTGGTTTTCTATTTATTCCTATAAGACTGATATTGGAGGACTTATCAATCTTTCTTCCTACTTGTTTCAAAAATCTGGCTAATATGACATTACTAACTGATCCACTATTAATTATTATTCTGATAGACTGATCTTCTACTTTTTCTTCACAGTGAATTGCGTCTATTACTTTTTCATTCTTTTTTTCTAGATTTTTATTTTCTTCTATAGTTTCAATTAGCAATAAGATTGTTGAAGACTTTTAAAATTGACTTGTACTCTGACCTTCTTCAGATACAGACTCTAGTTTAAATGTGAGGTATTACTATTATTAGTGATGGTAGTATTAAGAGATGGGGATATTATGAACTATCTACCTAAAAGTTATTGTAGTTATTGTAATAATAGAAGATTATTATTGGATACTGTGGTGATAGTATTAGTTCCAAGATGGGCTGGCTGTCTAGTATTTATATTTCTTTATGTATAGCTATTGGCATAGTATTTTATTTTATTATATTTGAAGTACTTAATATTTGAGATATTATTATTATTATTATTGCCATTCATATTTTTCTTTGATATTCTATAATTACAAGCTATATGATTACTTTTATCACAATTGTAATAAGTTTTTTCTTGATTAGAACAGTTACTGGAATTTCAATTATTTTGAGTAGATAGCTTCTTTACTTGTTCAGTTAGATCAGCTATAGCTTTACTCATATCATTTGCTAGACTTGGGATAGAAAAGAGAATGCCAAGATTTTGTGACATGAATGAGATAGAGTTAAGAGAATTCTGATATATTTATTTGTAACTAGATTTAGTACTGATTACTTCTGTGATCACTGTATCTAGAGTATTTGAATTAGATTTATTTACATAAAAGGTAACTTTTGATTTCAAGCCTTTTACAAATTACTTAATATAGTAAGTAGCAGAATATGCATTTTCTGAGTAGTATGCAAATATCCTTAGCATATGAAATTATATCTTCATTTACTCCTTGCATTCTTAATCTTAACTATTATTGTCATGTCAAGACTTAGGCATTAATTCTAAATTAGTTAATAAAGGTTTGGTAAAATGAATTATTATTATTATTATCATTTCAGCTGGTAGGCTAATCATTATTTGCAAGTTTATTCTGCTAATATCAGGTTAAGGCAATTCCTCTCAAATAGGCAGGTACTATTTCTACTTTTCTTGGATTTGTTATATTATTTGCATTAGCTACATAAGTGAATTCTTCAATCTAATTCATAGGATCTTTATGTGTTTCACCACTGTAAAAGAGAAGTGGTATTGTCATTAGCTTAACTTGTCTGTTTTATTGATTCTGTATTACTTGTACCAATAATAGTAGAGCTTGGACTAAGATTTGTACAGCTTGGTCTGCCATTTCTTCTTCTTAATTTTTTTAGAGTTATAGTAGGGATAAGTCTAAAAGGATAAGAGATTAAACTTCTTCTTCTTCTGAAAATTTCTCTTCTGTTGTATTTCTAATCTGAACTGGAGTTCTTCTTCTATGCAGAAGATTAGTGAAGAATATATTAGAGATTGAGACTGAAGTGAATAAGAAGGGGACTGGTATAGAGGTTCTAACTGATGTGTTAACTGAGATACTAGATCTGGATCTTTGGATATAGTATGTTCTCTGTTGGTTGAATGTGGTAATTTTCTCATATAAATTATAAATAATATCAGCAATCTCAGTTATAGTACGAGTTGAATACTTTTGAAATCAAAGTTATATTTGATATTTGCTAGTTGATACTCCATTTCTTAATATATCAGCTACAAATAAATTATAGACTAATCAATATAAATCCTTTTCTTGTTGTCTAGATAATCGAGAGAGATCAAAAAGATTGATTAATTTCTGAAGTTATCTTTCTACTTCATAATTAGTTGATTTTGTTAAATCCAGTTTGAATTATTTCTGTAGTTATCAATTTTTATTTCAGTTTTGCCTTCATAAAGGGAGTACCAAAAAGACTATTACTATTTTAAGATTATATGTATGTAATTATTTTAAAATAATAATAGTGATTGTGTTTATAGCAATTATTAATTTTTATAACTTTAAAAAATTATGTGACTGATTATTCTTTCAATGAAGTGATGTATATAAGATTTACTTTTAATAAAATATATTTATCTTCTCAATAAGATAATTTATATATATTTTACTTGTAATAAAAATATAATTATCTTCTCAATAAGATAATATACATGAATTTACTTCTAATAAAATGCTCTCTCAATAGAGCAAGAAGAAAATAAGATAAGATATAAGATAAAATATGTGTATTTATTAAAGAAAAAT
>CAJVPS010001536.1:0-15117 GCA_910591765.1 Ambispora leptoticha | reverse complement strand
GAGTAGTGGTAGTATTATAGTTTACTGTGACATTTTGAACTTGAGAAGAAATTTCACTTAAAGCACAAAAAGAGTGCGAAAGACCATTCGTAGCATTTTCAGGCACAATATATACATCATATGAATTAGCGTTGTTTATCGCATTTATTGTGGTGACTAGAGCATGACTATCGTCTGTATCTTCCAAATATATTCCAGAGTTTTCATCATCGTAATTATGCATAGATTCTGCAAAAAATACAATAGATTAACAGGATAGCTTGATAAATCGAAAGTATTTCAGAAGATTACCATGTAATGATGTTCCAATTTCAAAATTAAAAGTGCCAATGACGGAAGAGGGGGCATAAATCCCTATATAGACCCCATTTGTATTACTATTGTATGGCCAAGATATTACAACCAATCCTTCTGACGTTTGAAATTTTTGCACATTACTATTAGGTCCTGGTAATGGCACAGTATCAGAAACATATATATTTAGTTGTGGAATGTTTGCTGATGTAACGTTTTTCGGAGTTGTGCATATTATCACAGAAATATTTAAGAATTGTGGAGCAATTCCCTGTTGTATATTATCAGGTGAGCTTGATTTCTTTAAGCTTGTAGACGATGTAAAAGTTGAAGAGGTTACAGAAACCGCGGCGGGAGTATTCGACTTTTGAGGGGAAGTTTTGTTAAAAGCTCGGGCAAATACATTTTTTAGACCGCCTGTGCGGTCCGTAGTGTTCTTGAGATTAAAAAAATAAAATGCACCGCTTGAATTTGGTCCAGCTGTAAGATTTCCACTTAATATGTTTTGATCGTATATAGGTATAGTTGAGGGAGGCTGTCCAACGACTTTTGCTATATTAAAAAATGCTACTGATATTATTATTATTATTATTAAATTAAATAATGACTTTGTTCTAATAAAAATAAGTTTTTTAAAATGTTCTATTTGACATCTTTCTAAAGGTTGCAGTGTCTGTTGCCCCAAGCAAAAAGCTTTAGCATTTTCTTTATTATGCAAAAATTGAAAATTCATTTGCGACGTGTTTGCATTTCGTTTTGTATATGTCAGAATAGTTTAGCTTTTATTTGTAATTGTAAAACAGTTTTCTAAATCAATTCCACTCTCGGCGAAGTCTCTTATAAATTTGGTTGCACAAATCTAAGAAATTCTTGGCGAGCCATACCCGAAATAGTTCGACTTGGAGGTTTAACTGTGTCACAATTTAAAGTCACTAGAATTTTAGCTTTCTTAAACTTATTATGGGTGTCAAAAAAGTATATACAATAATAACCCGAAAAACTAATTGGTGTATTGGGCAAACGCGAAAATTTACAACCAAGTTGCCCGAGAAGCCCACATACATTAGTACCCCTATTTTTTATGTCAACGCTAGTATGCAAGCTGTATATAATATATTATTTTGTTACATACTGAAACATGTTTAACATTATGACTTATATTAAAATAGAACCACATATTGGTCATTTATATTCAGTTGTATTAGCTGATAGTATTAAAAGATATCACGAATTAAAAGGGCATAATGTTATACTAAGTACTGGGACCGATGAACATGGTTTGAAGGTTTGATTCTAAATGTTAGATAATCAAAAGAACTAAAGTCAAATCTCGATATAACGAATATGATATAACGAAGTACGGGATGAACTGGAGTACAGTTATAGTAAAACTACCTCAATAAATATAATTTTTAATTTTCAAACTTTTTATTATAACTCGGTCACTCATTATATCAAGGTTTGACTATGTAAATAAATTAATATAGAATGATATTGATAATCAATTATAGATACAGCAAGCCGCGTCAGCAAATCGAAAGAGTCCCCAGGAATTTTGTGATGAGGTGTCACAAAAATTCAAGGCGGGTCATCTTTAAATATGCTTGCAATTGATTGCATTTAGTAAAAGTTATGATAATTTGATGCTCACTTTCTTTTTAAAAAAAGGATTTATTCAATAGAGCAAACATAAGTTATTCAAAATTTATTAGAACAACCGATGAAAGACATAAAGAAGCTGTTCAAGTTTTTTGGGTGCGTAAAATTCTGCAAAGTAATAACTTGGGACACTTTATATAGAAATTCATAATTCACAGACTTTCTAGGATCGTTTAGTTGCTGGTCAATATATATATAAGGATGTACATGAAGGATGGTATTCCGTATCTGACGAGGCTTTTTACCCCGAGAGTCAGATCAGAGCCTTTACGGATCCAAGTTCAGGCGAAAACTATATGGTATAGACTAATAAACCATCCATGCTATTCCATAAACTATTTTTCATTTAATTTATTGTTATTATGAGGTGTCAATTGAATCTGAGCAACGAGTAGTTTGGATGAAAGAAGAAAACTATAAATTTCGTTTATCAATATTACGCGATAAAATTTTACAATGGCTCGAAGAAAAGCCTTCGGGTGCGTTGTTTTTGAATTACCCGTACATCAATTGTTCTCTAATAAATTATTTTCTTACATTATCGTTGATAATTAATAGTTATTGTCCCAGAATTTCGAGTAAATGAAGTTAAAGGATGGCTAGAATCTGGATTGACTGATTTGTCTATCTCTCGAGCTAGTTCACGCGTAGGCTGGGGAATATCTGTCCCTGGTGACCCTGAGCAAACAATATATGTTTGGCTCGATGCTCTAATCAACTATTTAACTGTGACTGGTTTTCCCTGGTCAAATGATACTCGTGACACTATGCTATCTAATGGTTGGCCTGCAGACCTTCACGTTGTTGGCAAAGACATTTTAAGGTTTTTCAGATTAATCTAGAGTTGTATTTAACTTATTGATGTCAGTGACAATTTCTAACAAGAATTTATATATAGATTTCATGCTTTGTATTGGCCTGCATTCTTAATTGCTGCGAATATTCCTTTGCCACGAAAAATATTAGCACATTCCCATTGGACAATGGGTAAACAAAAAATGTCCAAAAGTCGTGGTAACGTCGTAGACCCATTTCAACTTTTAGATTTATATGGTGTTGACGCCATGCGATATTATCTGATGAGAGATGGTGGCATAGCTGATGATGGCGGTAATTTCCGAATATTCTATTTTTTGAACATGGGATATATTATTTATGTTTGTTAAAAACTTTTAGACTATTCAGAAGATTGGATTCAAGAGCGATATCGAAAAGAACTAGCAGGGCAACTCGGAAACCTGTTATCACGTTGCACTTCTGCAACAGTCAACCCATCACAGCATATACCCCCAAAACCAGCCAAAAGCACTAGCGAAGATATAATCCTACATCAAAAATTGATTGAATTGCCGGGTAATATTAAGAGAAATATATATGCATATTTATATTTTTTTTCGGATAGATTCTCCTAATACGCTTATAGATCTTATTGACCAGTGCTATGACGAAGCTCAATTTCGTAAAGCTCTCGACTTGATTACTAACACTTTGGCCGAGGTATTTTTCTCCAATATTAGCTTAGGTCTATTAAGTTTTGTTTTACTTAATTTTTTTCTTCGATAGGCCAATAAATATATTTCAGATAATCAACCATGGATATTAGTAAAAGACCCTGGTCAAGCGGAACGTTTGAATAACGTTTTGTATTATGCATTAGAGTCATTACGTATTATTGGAATATTATTACAACCAATTATGCCGGAAAAGATGACACAACTATTGAATAAGCTTGGAGTATTTGATGAGGAAAGAAGATGGGATGCAGCAAAGTTTGGCAAAGGCTGGCCCGACCAAAATAATCTTTCTCGTCATCTTGGAACATTAGAAAAAGTATTGTTTCCTCCATTGAGAAAGTAAAGGCTCTTCGGAACATAAATTACAGGTGATAGATCATATATTACTATAGAGATCCATGCATCAGATGTGATGATTTGCAGCTATATATAAAATTTTATAATGAATTTTATTACTTAGATGTTTGGTAAAATAAATTAATATATCAAATAAATCTGATAAACATTAAATTTTAATTTTAATAAGTATTATTCCAATCCTAACACGAAAAGTTTTCTAATGTTAAAGCATAAAAATACAAAGTCCATTATAGATGATTGAGACAGTTCGATTTCTCTTCTGGTTAATCTACTTTCACCTTTTACTACCATTTATTCGCCCAACACCTGGCGGTGGTGGAGGCGGAGCACGCTGTGGATTTGCTGCTATGGATAGTGAAGATAAATCTAATGGGATTGCTATTGTATTTAAAATATAGTTAATATATGGTATTATTGAATTTAATAAGATCGAGATAAATTATTAACTTACAACTTCCTGAAGAAGCACCAGATGGATATAATTTTTCAGAGTTAATAAAAGTACGAGGAGCAGGGAAGTCAGAAGAAGGATGAAAAGTCCATCGTCCTTCTGTTGTTGGAGGTTCTTGAGGTGCAAATGCTACAGCTTTTTTTTATTTTTAACAAAGTGATTAGTGCAAGTCGAATTAATCTTTTATGATAATCAGTATTTAAAAAAATGAACAATACATTGTGAATTTTTCTGTTGGCCTGATGTCTTTCGAAGGTTTTGTGTTCCATTAGTTGGTAAAACGGGTGCTGGTGGTCGATGTTTGTCAATGGTATTAGTAGGTAATACTTGGCGTGGTGACTGAGATTTTTGCAGAGGTTGTGAATTTCGACTGTTAGAAGTAGTATTATTATTGTTGCTATTATTGTTAACGTTGCCAACAGTGGTGGATGGACGAGGAGGAGGAGGGGGAGGAGGTTTTTTGCCTATAGGTGAAGGTTTCACCCCTTTTGGAGACGATGATTGTGTATTATTTCGACCTGGTAATGGTGGTGGTGAGCTATTATTATTAATCCTAGTGCGTGATGGTAAAGGAGGGTTTAATCCATTTTGAGCGGGTATTGGCGGCACAACTCTTCCAGGATTAGCAGGGGTTGGTCGCTGCGGTATTTGTGGTGTGGAGGAGCTATTGTTATTATGGGAAGTACCCTTTGTATTTCTACCCGGTAAAGCGGGTGGTTGCGTATTAGTTGATCGAACAGCAGCACTTGGACGTGCACTTGGTAATGTGGGTGGCACTGTCAAAGTTAAAGGGTTTCAGTAAATAGGCTTAAACGAAATGATTCATTTTTTCAATCTAACTATCACACAAGTACCATTATTATTATTATTATTCTCTCTGCCTGTTTCAATTCCACCCCTATTCTTAAGTTTTGGAACGCCAGCTGCAAATAAGCCACCAAGACCGACTGGAGCTTCAATATTCCCTCCACCCCTCGAGGGTCCAGACGTACTTGATGACCTTCCCCTATTCGCCTCTATTGTACCTCCCGAACCCTTTTTTGCTATATGAATAAATAAATATTAAAGTTAGTATTGATTCAGACAAGCTACGTTAAATGTTGACCAAGACATTCTTAAATACACACCATCTATAATAGGTGCAGATCTATCGTTTGTGACGGCCTTCTTCAATCTCTTTCCTTTTTGTATGTCAGCTAGCAAAGCATTGCGACTATTCCCCGACGAGCTACTGACTGTAGGTGGTGGCGGTGGTGGTGGTGCGGGCATGATTTTACGTGGTTACTTTCGAAATTATTTTAATTATTTTCTTAGAGAACGTTATTGTTTAGAAATATGTTAGATATACTTTTTTATATTTTTCATTCAATCATCTGATGTGCTATTTTTGGCGTATTTGTTGACACAGGCTGCGTTTCACTTGGCCCTTATTGTTTAATTGAATTTGTATGAGTTACGTCATTTTCCAAGACAAAATTGATGTTCAAGCTTTGTCTTTACAGCATTAGAAGTTATAATGCCTTCTCAACAACTTCCAAACACGATCGAGGATCTGCTTAACTTGGTTTCTAGCACCGAAACCTCTTTAGACCAAGTTACGAAACAATTACTTCCCATACTCAGGCAACTGCCAAATTCTTTTTTCACTGGTGAACATACTAGAGATCCTCTAGATCTTTTGAATGCTACTCGTAATAGCCTGGTTTATGCATATTTTCTGTTAGTATCTTGTTTTTCGATCCATACTTTGTCATAGATTTCCGTGTAAATATAAAATTTATCATGTCTTAATTTTTAGTGACGCGAGATGTCGCGTTGATAGACCTGACGTCCCTCGCTTGTTGGGTCGTATATTTGAATTTCTGGATAAATTTGACCAACAACAAATGCAGCTTGCACCTGAAAAATGTACGTTAAGTATCAGAATGGTTGATTCGATAACAATCACGAAAATACTAAAGAAAATTTTGATCACAGTATTAGCAACTGTGCAAGATCTTAGCAAGTTGGCTACTCAATACGGAAATGTGAGGCGAGAGTCCCATTATCTTGATGAAAATATTTCTTGATTACAGAAAGAATTTGATGGCTGATTGTGCTCATTAATTTAGAGTATAATCATTTTCAAACCATTAGCAAATACGATCATAAAATTTGCTCCTTCTCGAAACCACTTGACTAATTTACATCAATTCTTTTTAAAGGTATGCAAACGTTCTCCTTTATTTTCTTTGTTTTGCTCATTTATCTAAGAAAATGCCCTTTTTTTTTTTGGGTAATTATTTCAGGAATGCCTCTTATCGAAAGTTTATACTCAAGCATTACCAATACTGGATCAGGATATAACAGAGATTGAACCTCAAGTAAGAGCAGCTGATTATTTTATATCAAAAAAAAAAAAAGAAAGATGTTGAAGGAATTATTCTGACGCGTTCATTCTTTTTAGTTGACGGGTATTAATTATCTGGATCATCTTTTATATCATTATTATGGTGGCATGGTGTATATTGGCTTGAAAAATTATGATCGTGCTTTATATTTCTTTCGACTGGTAAGAGCATTTATATTTTCTAATATCAAGTCTAAGGATTATATTCTTGTTAACAATATGAAGTCAAATAGGTTATATCAGCACCTGCTGCTGTGACAAGTGCTGTTCAGTTAGAAGCCTACAAAAAATATGCGTTGGTTTCCTTGTATTTATATGGAAAGGTATTTGTTTTAGTCGAGGATAACTTGAGAATTTGGTAATTTTACTTAGAATTTATTACTGTTGTATAAAGATTGTATCTTTGCCAAAATACACTTCTGGTGTAGTAATACGCGCAGTAAAGAACTATTGTCAACCATATCAAGACTTCGCGGCTGCCTTCGAAAGTTTAAACGTGAAACGTGTGCGTAATGAATTGCAGAAATGTGCCGATGTTTTCAAAAGGGTATATTTTTTTTTGCATTGCTCGATCCTTTCTATTATCCACTTCATATAAATAATTTAAATATGATTTTTAATAATAGGACAAGAATCTTGGCCTTGCTAAACAATCTATGGAAGCAATCTTTCGCCAAAAGATTCAACAGCTTACTCAGACTTATTTGACATTATCATTGGCGGACATTGCAGATACTGTTGGATTAGAAGGGCCAAATGCATCTTTAATTGCTGAAGATTACATTTTACGGATGGTAAATTATTCATGTTGAGGAATATTAAAATTATTAAATGACGAGAAAACTCATTCTTGTTATTTCTTAGATTGAAACTCGTGAAATATTTGCCACAATTAGTCATTCACATCAAAATGGCATGGTTTCCTTCCATGATAACCCTGACCGATATAACACTTCACTCACAATTACTAAAATCGAGGCGCATATTGCACAAGCAGCTGCTGTAAATCAACGTGTGTTAAAAACTGATCATTTGATTGCATGCAGTAAGGAATATCTATCAAAGGTAAGTAGCTTATGTTTAATCTTATTAGCGATACAAATTGAATCTAACGGAAATTTTTGTTTCGTGTGCAGCAACACTTGGCTCTGAGTGGTGGTATGCCAGGTGGATTAGGTTTAACTGATGAAGCCGACTTTTATGGGTCGGGAAATTGTGAACCATTTATCGACGAAGGAAGATTCTACGGATAATATTGATTAGTTTGCTATGAATTATATAATGTAACGAATAATAAACTAGACACAATAATAGGTATGATATTAATAATGGATGCATCGATAAGGGAAAAAAATAAATTATTGAAGAATAAATATTTTTTGTTGCAAACAAATTTTTATGTATATGAACTCGAATAGTTTGATATGTCAAATTCTATAAAAAGATAACATAAATTTTTTTTCTCAAGACAAAAACTCATTCAAATCTTTTTCTTCTACAAGATTCTCCATAGGTCTCTCTTGTTCCGAGGTTGCGAGTGAAGAATTGTCATCGAAATCAACATCACCCTATTGTTTGATTATTCAAAAGTTAATAATAAAACTTGCCACAAAATAAACAATATTTAACTGAGATCATACCCTAACGGACCCCGTTCCTGTTGTGTTAACTTAAAAAATGTGAAACGTAAAAGGTTAATTTATAGAGCGAAAATTAAAAGATAAGTTGAAAAATTCATTCTTACCCTCCATGCTCAAAAGACTCATATTATCAGCCACACTTATGCGATCATCATCTACGGAGGCAACTGATGATAAAACCTGCGAGGAAAAGATTAATTATTGTTCTCAAAACTGAAATTAACCAAAGTAATACACGAGAACACGCACCTCATCATCAAAGTCACCATTCACACTTTTCCGTGCAATGCTACTAACTAATCTATTTTGTAGAGGGGAAGATGGATTTGATGGCAATAATACTCCATCCGGATATTTTTCTTTGACATCTGTATTGATGCACCAGAATTGTTATTAAACCAGGTGAAATAATATTCTATCATATTGTCAACTTACCTGCTATAATATCTTGTTCCAGACCATCTTTATATGCTGAATATGCTGTAGCGGGAACTATATTATTCCTTGTCTTTTTTGAAAGTTCCTCAGCAATCAATGCCTATATGCAGAATTTGTCAAGAACGAATGTCTGGATGAAATTCATTTATTTGTAATCAAAAAAAAAAAAGCCACCGCTTACATGTTTATAGTCAGGAAAAAGATTTTCATAATCAGCGGGATCTGCCAAAGCTTCCGCTGCTTTCTTTTTATTTTGTTTTTCAAGGCTTTCTCGCCATAGTTTTACGACTCGCGAAACCTGACTAAAATACAAATACTTAAACCTGCTAAATTGGGTTTAAAACAAAAGGAATCGATTTTGTAAATGTAGTATAACTAACCTCGGGAGGTAAGTCCTTGCAAACATCGCTGCCTCTGGAATACGATCAGTCTTAATAAGAAGATCGATACATTCCTCAACCATACCGAGGTGTAGGTAGCACGCAAACGCAATATTGTTCTTGCCGTCGGAGGCTTTTGACATGTATTGAATGCTTTAGTATCTCTAATGGAATTCGTGCTGCAAAAAAAATGTACAAAAAAAAAATACACATACCAGCCGTCTCAGCTAGCTCTTTTATTCCTTTAGCATTTCCTGAAGCGCTGTATAGAAGTAATAGCCCACTTTGATCTTTAGCCTTTTTTAAGCATTCTTCTGCCAATGAGAACTAAATGATATGAAAACATTAAAATAGCATAAGAAAAGAAAATCACAATACAATTCGTGAATGTAATATACCTTCCACGAACTTAAGGCAGAATCACCAACTGCTTTCCATTTAGCTTCTGAATTGACTTCTCTAGCGATTTCTACAGCTATATCCAATTTATCAAGCTGTATTGCGAGCTCGAATTTGTGTTCAACATCAGTAGAGACTTCTAGCGCGAGTTCTTTCAAATCTAAAAACAAATGAAATGATTCACATGTTTTTCCAAGGTATATATATATATATATTTACAATCAAGCGATATCTTTTATTATTCAAACCTTGACTTTCTAAAAACCGAGCAATCCGATTGCGTTGATCATCAGGAATCGAGGGTAAAAGCTCTTCGGCTGCTACAAGATCACCACGTAAGATAGCAGTTTGATACTCGATCACCGTTAAGGACAGCGTATAACTATATACATTAACATCCTATTATAAACACAAACAGACAAACATTAAAGATATATCTATAATTGACTTCCAAATCACTCAAGTATATATAATTAAAACAAACTTTATCGGCTAGATATATCCGGTTGTCTTTTGGAATATAACCTAAAAGATACATGTTTCTTGAAAACGCCAATTAATTTTAACTTGATTATTCTTAGAGTTATGAACAATTTCATTATGATATACTAACGTGTCGAAATGGCTGATTGTGAAAGTTTGTGCGCCGACAAGATAATTCAAACGATTAACTGCATTTGTATATATGAAGCAATCACCGATCCATGTTCCCGTCTTGATGCTAAAGACGAATAAGGATCATATTAATTTTATTCTTAAAAGTTCCAAAAACCTATTGTACGAACCTTTCAGGGATTTCAGTTACAAATTCAAAGGCTTGCTCGACTCCTTCTTCCCCTAC
This sequence comes from Ambispora leptoticha, assembly GCA_910591765.1. Classification (NCBI taxonomy): domain Eukaryota; kingdom Fungi; phylum Glomeromycota; class Glomeromycetes; order Archaeosporales; family Ambisporaceae; genus Ambispora; species Ambispora leptoticha. The sequence continues at coordinate 4,752 of CAJVPS010001536.1, read as the reverse complement.
TGTCCCTCCATTTTCTATAAATTGTATATAGGCTTGACGATTAAACCGCAAGACGTAAAAAGTATCTTCGCAAGCTATAGTGACGAGATCGCCCGCATCACTCCAATACACCTATCAAGGGAAATGAAACTTAAGATATGTAGCATTAAAGACAATAATACAAACGTTCATTCAATAAAAGCTCACAGTTTTCGGTATAACGTCAATTCTTCGCACAACGTGACCAGTTTCCCAGTCATATAAATTAAGAAAACTGGAGCTTTTTACACCTAAGAGTGTGCCTCCATAAATTCCTTCAGCAGGGAAATTAAGCCTGATAGCATTTTGACGTTCTTTGAAATTTTTATAGAGTTTGACTTTGGTCGTAGATTCTCGCACAGCATATCTATATTAATGAGGAGGAAATTTATTACAATCATTAAAACGTAACAAAATTAAGTGGTGACAGAAGAATAATCTTACTCATTAGAATCTAATGCCCAGACAAATTCTAAACCATTTCCAAAGCCCTTATTTCTCCATGCTAAAGCCGTATATATGATATACTCACCATCGCCACATACTACAACAAATCTATAAAATGAGGTCATTTCAATAAGGCATTATAATTAATACCGATTAATTTTAAATAGACCAACCTTCCATTTGGACTATGTTGAAGTGTCTGTGGATAAACCTCACAGCTGCCTAAATCTTTCACAGGCAGTGGAAGACGTTCGCCATCTTTGATGTTATCATCTGAAGCCAATAAAATGAAAAATCATTTCTAAATTCATGCTTAATATTTAGAATGTCACAAGTTGATAATAATCGTAAATATGAACCATGGCCAGCCTTTACATTTGCTGTCTGTATTTCATTATGTTTTGCCCAAATGATTTTCCCTGAATTGTCCATGCTTACAGCTGGTTCTTCTCGGCCCAACTAAAAAAAAATTGAGATAATTAATTAAATCTCCTTTGAATTTATTTTGGTTAATTAAACACTTACCTTTACACAAACTGCACCCTCATCATACCCAAAAGCGACATTATTATTGCCTTTCTGATATGCAACAGTCCAAGCACGTACTAACCCATAATTAAGAGTATTCTCCAATCTGTAGGTATTTGAGTGCCATATTTTTACCGTGCCATCCTCACTACCCGAAATTATGATTGGCAATTCAGGATGAAAACAAGCGAAAGCAGCATTTTGCGTATGCCCTTCTAAAGTTTGAACACAAGTTTTATTCTGATAATCCCAAATTTTGACTAGTTTATCGTCAGCCGCTGAAACAAGATATGGTTTTTCACCGCCATGATAATAATCTACCCAGTTGACACCTTTATCATGACCCTCGAGTGTGAAATTGGCTGCGGGAGAGCCAAGTGACCAAACTTTGATTGTACGATCCAAACACGCGGAAGCAAATGTGTTGGAGTCTTTTGGATTAAAGTTGATATTCATAACATAATGGGTATGACCTTCAAATACCTGAACAAGTAAGTTTTAATGATAAAATTTGACAGATTTCTTTGACGAATGAATGAGAGATTACAAATTTATTTTTTTTTACCTGAACACATTTCCATCCTTTTTCCCAATCCCATAATTTAATGGTCATGTCATCGGATCCAGTAAGAATGAATGGTTGTGTTGGATGGACAGCGATACAACGGATATAATCTGGATGGGCTTCAAAGGTAGCCACTTTTTCGTGCGTATTATAATTAAATACGCGTATTTGCATATCATCAGAACCGGTGGTGAGCCAATTCTTGCGTGCAATGAATTTCGCAGCACGAACTGAATCAATAGAAATATCATTTAGTCAACAATGTACTAAGGGATGGAATTAATTACCGCATGATCTAATCAATACCTGGGACATCTGTAACTTCAAAAGTCTTTACTAAAGCCTAATGAAAAAATTAATTGGATCAAATTACATAATCTTTAATTTTTGTTCAATATAAAATGTTTGTCTACCTGAGTCTCATAGTTCCAAATGTATACATTCCCATTATATAAGCTTGCAAGCAGCCACGGTTCTGTGGGGTGAAAATCCACGCATTTCACGCGTTCAGAACGAGCAAAAAGTTTGCGCTATAATAAAAGTCAATCAAAAAAAGAGAATCCAAAAAAAATTTCCTGAAGGTGAAAAATTGAAGGTACCTTAATTTCTAGTCGCATGCCCTTATAGGAGGGATTTTATTAATGTTAAGTTCAATTGTATATGAAACCCCCTTGTAATAAATAATGAAGCTTTAAATGAAGAGACTTCAAATTACCATCGAATACTTTTTATTGTCTATTTAATTAACGCTAACGTTTAATGATTTACTACAATGTAGATCAGAAGGTCGAAAATTTGATCGGCGTCAAGTCACGATTTAAAAATATCTGTGAAATAACAATTTTTATACAAAAAAGATATAGACTCACCATATCCTAAATCACAAGCGCAATAGAAACGATGTAAATTGTATTAGAATTTCTAATATAATTTACACCCAAATACACACAACATTGTTTGGTATGGACACTTGCAATAGTGAGATAATTAGAGAAATTCAAGACATGGAATACACAGGTATTGAAATCTGAACAGAAAATATTAAGATATATTTTTTTAGGGTGATTTTATATAAATATTGCACTCTCATTCGTAAAATATCAAAATTAGCGCGATAATAATAATAATACAATGGCGAGCCAATAAAATGTAATCTACCTAAATTTCGTTCGTTTTTTTGTGTTCATTTGCCATTAAACTTTAAATTGACAAACAATATTCTTTAGCATTGCAGTAAAGGAGGATTAACTCTTGATCTTTTATTTTAAATTTGTATATCATGTGTTCGTATCTTGAATTTCGCTATTGTAAGTATTTGCACATGTCATAACATTAATATTATTAATATTGTGTATGCCCTTTGAGAGTCCTGAAAGCGAGTCTTTGATATTATATTATTTCCTATTTCGTTAAAAAAAGTGATTGGCTCATGTCACATGATCAATATGACGATCAAATTCCGAACATTTTCTGGAAACTGTAATTATGATTTAATTATTCCAAAAATAGACAGTCGTTCGTAGGAATTTTTTATGCCATCTTTTCGCTTTCTAACTTCCGTCTTTACACCATTTGGAGTAATCCTTCAGTCACAACGAGTACCTTAAATAAGGATAAATTCTAACACAAAAACATTAAACGGATTCAAGTTAGTTTATCCAGATAACATATTTAGTTTTCGAATAATTTACGCGACAAGTAACATACGAGCGTTCCTTTACGCGAAAAATTATAATATCTGACTAATTATTTATTAAACTACAATTAATTTATAGATAAAAGATATCGTAAGTCATCATTACGAGTAAAAATACCTTTCTTTTTCTAAAAAACGCGATACATGCGGAAAGCATATATAAAACCTAACGAAATTCTCATTTATTTTATTATTAGTAAAGATGGTCGACTATAGCACGATCGTTCAATATGATGACTTGTGTACAGATCTTTTGTTAGATAAAGTAGAGTTATGGTATACAGTCAATAATTACGCGTCTTTCTGCGAAATTCCACACAAATCTAAAAAATTACGTTTCGCATTTGGTTGTCCAATATATATATATATATGTATATAGGTTTAACACACACAAAATGGATTCTCAATATAAACCTATTGATCCGAACAATGAATCCTCAAAAGACGCGTATAATACGGTCTTTCAAACGCTTAGATTCATTATTGCTAATCCGGATAAAGGTGACGCTGCAGCTCAAATGCTTTCAAAGTAGGCATCTTTAATATAAGTGCACCGAAGTTTTTAATGCTTAGTCGCTCGTTTCTTCGTTGGTTATTAATATATTCAAAATATAGGTCAAAAGTCTTCCAAGAGCGACTACCTGATCTCGATCTAAACACAAGAAGGCCATCAAAACAGGCCAAAGCCTTTTTTGAGTAAGTATCAGTAATAAAGAAATATAATAATTTATTGATTTAACTTGTGATTTCTTAAAATATTAGGCATTTAAAACGATACCTAAACATGTACCACCCAGATGCCGGGTTTGAGCTAGGGGAAACATTGCGTTATGCTAATTCTAAAAAAGCAGAGGCATGTATCCTCGCGACTAAACGTTGGACTAAAGGCGAGATTATACGATATTGCAATGGAATTCTAGTCGAACTAACCAAGGAAGAGGAATCAAAGTTGGATGATGAAAAAGATTTTTCCATAATCGCCTCAGAGCGTAAAAAAAGAAGTTCCATTTATGTTGGACCTGGTCGCTTTGTCAATGTGAGATGGATCTATTCCTTTTTTATAATATGTAATTCTCGGCATTAATTATTAACCGTATATAATACTAGCATGATTGTGATCCGAATACCGAAGTAAGTTATTATTTGATATTTTTTGCTTGCTACTTTAGATTGGGAATTTTTCTAAATTTTATTTTATAACAGTTTTATATACAAGGATCTCGGCATATTGTCTCCTTTCAAGTCCTAAGAGACATTGAAATAGGCGAAGAAATTACCTGTTCCTATGGAACGGATTATTTTGGTGATAACAATTGTGAATGCTTATGTCTGACTTGCGAAAGGTGTTTAATTGTCTGATTTAAGGCGCATAATTTAAATATTTTATTAATACGTTTTAAAAATCTATAGGCGAAAGATGGGCGCTTTTGCGGATAAAAAAGGCAAAGGCAAAGAACCTGCATATCTAAATTCCTTTGATGTCAATGATAATAGTAAT
>CAJVPS010001535.1:0-15122 GCA_910591765.1 Ambispora leptoticha | reverse complement strand
TAAAAATAATTATAAGTTATAAAATTAAAACTATTCATATTGTATTTTATTTTATTTATAACTATTAATAAAATAATTTTATAAATATAAAGAAAAATATAAAAAAGATAAAAAAATAAAATTAAATTCTTATTATATTTATTATTTTTTTAATTATTATTTTTATTATATTTTTAATAAATATTAATTAATAATTCTTTTATAATTATTATATTAATATTAAATCTTATATCAAATAAAAAATAAAATAATCTTTTCATATAAATAGTTTTTTAAAAATTCTAAGTTTAATAATAATTAATAATTATAAATAAAAAATATTTATATAAATTAAAATTTATATAAATATATAAATAATAATTTTTAATAAATTTTTATTTATTATTTTCTAAAGTATTAGAAATTAAATATTTAATAAAAAAAAATTATTTCAAATAAAAAATATTATATAATTAAAGTTTAATTTTTTAAATTATATCTTATAAAAATTAAAATTTCTTGACTAATCTCTTTAAAAATAATTCAAGTAAAATAATATTAAACTTATTTAATAATATATATTTTTATTAAAAATTAATAGAATAAAATAATTAAAAATTATCAAAAATTATTTGAAATAAAGATAACTAAAAATTCAAGAAATATAAATAATAAATCTGAATCTAAATATATATATATACATAAATTAAAGTACAAAAAGTAATAAATATTAAATATAAGTTTATAAATTTATTAAAGTTTATTCTACTAAAAGTTTAAATTTAAAATTAAATATATAAAATTTATTTCTTATCTAATAAAATAGAAATATTTTATTAAAATTATTATAATTTCAGTGATATTATATTTATATATTCAAAATAACTAAAGAAACTTGAGTATTATAATTAATTAATATTTATAAATTTTAAATATATAAAATTGATTAATTAATTAATAATTAATTAATATTTATTTACTCTTTACATCTATAATACTTAATAGATATTAAAATATTAATATTTACTTTTTTATAAGCAGAAAAAATAAAGATATAATGATAAAATATTAATAATAATTTGTAATAAATATTATTTCTAATCTTCTTATACTTTCAGATTAAAGTTACTAGTATTAAAAAAATCTTTTTTAATAAGTAAAAATATTAAATAATTCTTTATATTATTTATATTATACAAATATAAATACAAAGAATTTTTGACCAAATAACTCAGAATATTAAAACTATTATAATATATAAAAAAAAGATTGATTACAAAAGTCTTATTCAAAATATTATTAATTATTATTTTATTTTTGTAATATAAAATTATATTAAAAAGAATTATATAAAAAATATGTAAATATAAAATTTATAAGTTCATTAATATTTTTTTTTTGCTTTTACAAGTTATTACTATAAATCTGCTAGAATCTTTTTATAACAAATTAAAGAAAATAATATTTTCATTATATAATTGATATATTATAAATATAAATTAATTAGTTGAATAATATTACTTAATACATAAATATTTGTTTTCTAGATTAATTTTTAAGATATTAAAGATTATTTTACGATTGTATTAAATTAGAATATTTACAAAAAAATGCTTAACATTTCAAAAAATATATTAAGAAATCTGTCTTGAGTAATTAATTAAAGTTATTTAGCTGATATAATTATAGTTATTTTCAAAATATTATTTAAAATTATTGTTTTTTAATTACTTATTACATATTATAATTATTAAAGTAATAATTTTTTTTTAGTAATTTTGATAGTAAAAAATAATTTATTTTTAACAAATTTTTTAAATATAGTTAATATTATTCTGAAATTTTATTTTCAAATTCAAATATATATATATATCTTAAGATATTAAAATAAATATATAAATGAAAATCTGTATCAATTTTTAAAAAACAAAATTATTGAATTATTATTAAGAACAAAAATAAATGAAATATTAATATTTATAAATATTATGCCCTAGTTATATATATAATGTAAATAAAATTTTAGATAAAATTATTATGTAAAATAATACTATTTTTAAATAAATTTAACCGCCATTACTTTTCGCCAGAACTGCAACCCGCATTTTATATTTATTTTTTTAATCCACTACCCACCTCATATTATTTTTTTAACCCACCCATCCATCTCATTTTATATATTTTAACCCGCCACCCACCTCATTTTATATTATTTTTTTTCCCATCACCCACCTCATTTTATATTATTTTTTTTAATCCACCCACCCGTCTCATTTATATTTAATTTTTAATTTTTTTTAAATTTTTTTAAGTATTTAATTTTTTTATTAACTTTAGGTGACATCCATGGTATTGTCAAAATTGACAATAAAAAAAGATCAGAATCCGAAAGTGTCACCTTCGACTTTCGTATCAAGAAAGTTTCTGTCGATAATAATATACTCGAGGAAATTCATAAGTTTCCCTTTCCGTTTCAACACTTAGTCGTTAAAAAGCCTGTGCTATAATGGGTAGGCTTGAAAAAGGAAAAGGTGTGTCGGGTTTAATTTCTCTTGACTGTTACTGCTTGTTTCACAATCGATATTTATTACCGTGCAAGCACATTTTTCATTAACACATGTACGGCAATAAATTATTGATCGTTGATGTATGGCGGGAATAGTTGAAGAAAGCGGGTTTGAGGTATATGTAAGCTGGGAAAGTCAGGAATCATTTATTGAATATGCGCGGATGGAACAACAAAAAAGAACTGGAATTCGAGGCTGAATTAACTGAACGAATTCGCAATAGATATTGGAATGTTGAAGAGGCAGGTGATGTTGAGGGGACGGAAACTTTTATTTCTATGTTAGAAGCCTTCTTGAACCGATTATCTTGCAATTTAATCAAGCAAAAGAAAAAATTAAATTATTATTATTTATACAAATTTTTTTAATTGCAATGTTTTTTTCTAATAATGAACTTGATTTTTTTAATAATAACGAACTTTGATTTTTAAACAATCATTTTTTTTTAATAATTATGGTTTTTTTTAATAACGATTTTAACAATAATGCTAATGATTTTAACAATAACGATAAATCTATAAACACTTATGGCGTTTTAGTTAAAATTATTAACGTTAAGAAAAATAAATTCTGCCCAACATTAACGTAGAACCGGTATATTGTCCTCGACTCGACCAATCGGAATCTTTATCCGCATTGACCAATCATAATCCCCTTTTTCACGTGATCCCCTAATAGAAGAGATACAATTTAAAAAGAAATACAAAATTTGTTGAGATTAGATGACTGGAGCTGTACGAAATCCCGAACACAATCCTCGAACGTTCGTGAGCCCGAATGCTCGAAATCCCGTTAGTACATGTATCCCAAATGCATCTTCGTGATTTCGTACCGTTACCAGATTCAAATATACAGTATGTAGTTCATACAATTATTATTATGGATTATTACTCTGCTCACTATTTGTTATTGTTAATGTGATTCTACAATTATCATATCGATATATTAAAAAGGCACGAGTTTCTCATAAATATAAATAACGATCAAAAAGTCATGAGATGAACTTATGGCTTGACTATTTAGCAACCTTATTATGTGGCCGACTCAATGATCACTTTTAAGAATGCATGTAGTACTTTTGGAGCATACAAACTGATATAAAACCTGAATAATCAATACAGGTATGCACTACCTGTAATAATATAATGTCGATATATATGGATTTTCTCATAGCAAACTAAAAACAACAATAAATGATATATTAATGTGAAAAAATTTTATATCGAAATATAGTAATGTGAAAAAATTGCATTTATATAGTAATGTGAAAAATGCCTACATTATCTATTCTTTTCACGTAATTTTTAATAAATGTTATTTTTGAACGAAAACACGCGCGTTTCACATATCATATATATAATGGTCTTTGACTCGAGGAATTCTCACAATCATTGTGGTTGTTTAAACAGTATTTAAGTAGCCTGTCTTTTCACTCACGTTGGTTTTATTAAGTTTGCAACGGTAAACTTTCTTTATTTTTGCATATAAAATGACTAAACGCAAAACAGGCGGTACGTTTGGTTTACTATTTCGTTTATTTCTTCACGGCCAGTTCTTTATGCACTATCGGCATAACTTTGCTCTTTGCTATTTCTCAGACCGGGTTAAGTACGAGAAAGATGGGACCAAATACGATGGCATCATTAAGCATGTTTTTGACTACGACCCGAAAGACAAGAGAGGCCAAAAATACTCTGTCACTGATCCTAACGCGGACACCATTAGTAAGCTTGACCTGTTCATTTTTTTGCTATAACGCGCGTCAAATTAAATATTGTTATATTTTGTAACAAGTCGTCTACGAGGATGAAATAAAGCAAGAATAGAGAACAAAATAATTCGTGAGCAATAAGGCAACAATAATGGACAAATAAAAGTCATAGAAAAATTCGTTAAAGATGATTCATAAAAATTCCATTCGTGTATAAATCGATTTCATATATATTAAAACGCTCCAATAAAAAAATATATTTAGCTGACGTGCATTCATGAAAGCGAAGAGTCGTTTGTTCCGTACAGTATTCATACATAGAATTTCCATTTGTGTGAATTGTGACATCTACAAAGTCAATAGTACATCTCCCTTGATAATGGCCCCGACCAGTTCGGCTTATGTTTTGCTAGATCAATTAAAAGAAAACTCTCAATTATGTATTAAAGAATGACAAACACATAACAAATATTGGATTGGTGGTAAAAAAAGTTTAAAGATCAAACGACGACAATTTCACAAGCAAATGCAATATGCAATTAGCTACATAAAAAAATGAGCATGAAAAAGATAAAATGTCAAATAACATACGCGCTACTATAGCGATTACAGATATGAATACAAACTGACTAAATATTCGATACAATTTAATTATATTCATAGAAATGTTTACCTGCGATTCTAATTTATTCATGTTAGTACTTTGATTCCAATGATTTCCCGGGAAGAACGATTTGATAAACTCTATATAATTTCTAAAGCAGTTGGTCTGTTTTCCGGATAAGGTCCAATAATAAATTTGCACCATCCCGGAAAACATTTAATATGGTAGGTTATAGCTGTCTAAGATCATCATTATAACTCCGATCGCTTATTGCAATCTCAACCCAAACTATAAATCTGCGGCTTGAATATATGGCTTTCCATTTAACACCTCTGGACTCATATAAGAAAGTACTCCGTAACTTCCTTATTTATTATCCGCTGAACTATTAAACAATTTTGGTGATAAAAGTCATGTTGCATTGTAAATGTTGCTCTGATGAAAAATAATAGCGATAGAAATAATTTTGTTTTATGACAAAAACTTTTTATTTTGCGTGTTAGGCACTGGTCCCCCTTTTTTTTTTCTGTCAAAATCCCAACCCTTAGACTATTTCTTTAAATGTTGCTTCTTTTTTTTACTATTCTTTCTAATACTGGCATATGTTGTGATAATTAAATCTTGCTCTAGATCTTGATGCGTTAGTATTCAGCCATTTTTATTTATGTAAAATTGCCTTGTGCATGTATAACGATAAAAATAGTTATCTAGTAACGCTAAAATTAGAGTTGGAGATGAATGTGTTACAATTGGCGTTTTAAACTTTTTTTCTCTTACGTAAAATGCTTGGCATCTAATTGTGTATGTTATAATATTATTATGAAATGGTTTCAATGACATGGCATGGTTTTTAATGAGATTACCACTGCAGCACAGACATCTTGGATTTGTGCCAGGTTTTGTCGATCACCATCCAGCAGCCAATGGGAATACAATAAGAATGCATAAATTTAAAAAAAAATGTTGGGTACCTTTTTTTAAATCTAAAACCTGGCACATGCTTGCTGCACTCGTCATCAAGCAAAGTTTCAGGATGTTAAAATTTCATTAAAAATATCGACAGTAATGATAAAATTGAATGCCTTGTAAAAGAAGGCTTTGGAATCAATGGTTGGACGGATCATTACGTTACGATTTCCAGTGAGATATGTAAAAGTTTAAAAACGAAGTTTTATACGATTCGAAGAAAATTAAAAAATGAACACAAGTCCTAAGTGCAGCATGAATTAAAGCACATATATTATTATCCAATCTAGCTACGTATAAATGAATACCCGATATTAATGAATTATCTTTGCTAATCTCAAATGTGAAAATGGTTGGGGAAAATTTGAATTTTTCGGACGAGGCAATTCGTCGAATGCCATGTCAGCATTTCGCATATACAGTACTTTTGAAAATTGGCGTGTAAGCAATATCGTCATCATAAAAACGTGCTAAAGATTAATTCTATAACAATTAAGTCGGAGAATAACAGTGATAACGGAAAAGAAACCTATTTTTTTCAAAATATAATGATGAAAGGAAAAGTTTTGATGATATTATGCATGTGGTCAAAGTATTTGCCATATAAAATTCATCGAATCAAGTAAAAGAATATGTATATGCTATAAATGATAGTTTTGACGTCAAAGGTCTGATAACCGTAAGTTTTGTGACCCTCATTACATGAGTATTTGGTTATGCATTAGCATAAATGTTGGGTTAATTTTCACTTTCAACTTTCAATTCTCTTTTAGTTACATATATAAACGAAAAAGACCGCTATTTCAAAGAGATTCGTTGAATTTATGTGCTCTTACGGAAAGAAATTTAAGGGTATAATTAGCGATCGTTAAAGCGCATTGATATTAAATTTTTATTTATTCCTCATAATCACAAACAGAAGGCACCCCTTTGATATCATACAGACTTGTTCCAGTGGAAATACGTTCAGCCTTTATTATCCTTTAAGCACGATGAAGGAAAACTCCAAGCTGTTTGGATGGGCAGAAAATCGTTGAATTATCAAAAAAAGATATTCGTAAATTATTTAATATGACAGTATATTTGTAGAACACGATCACACACATGAGATCATACAGATATCATAACAATAAACAATGGTAAATAAGATTCCCAAAATACTTGCAGAATTTTTTATCTATAAAAAAAACCACATATAAAATAGAAATTGGAAAAATGTCAAACGACAACATTTCCGAGCCAATTGCCAGCAGCAACCACATCAACACAGACACTAATACTTCTGGTGACTTACAACAACAAGCTGCAAGTCGAGAACAAAGTTTCGACCCAAATCATCCAACTCAAGAACCTTTTACCGTGCCTGAAGTTGATGGAGTTGACGAATCTTCGTGTGGTAGATGTCAGCACGCTTTATTGTTTTGTATGGGTTCGATTAGTGGATTTATCACGGAGATTTATGGGAAGATTACGAGATTTTTTAAAGGTTGATAGGTTTCGGTGATAGAATGTTAGATCTTTGATAAATTACTTTGTTTGGTACAATGAGAAATTCAATAATTCGTCGCTCTCCGTTTTCTCTGAATGAATAAAATTTTCTTTTGTTCACTAATCTTTATTCAGATAATCTTTGTCTATTCGGACATCAAGCAAAAAAAACGCCACAAATGAGAATTTCAAGGGTTTTTTATGTGTTTTATCAGCCTATCACAATGACTGTTTGACCCCTGAATTTTTTTTTGCACTGTTCATTATCCAAATCGGGCATAATTAGCGTGTGATATATATATATATATAGCCAACTCTTATTTGCACGCCGTTTGAAAATTGCAAATCATTTTTGAAAAGTCGGGCAGTGCTTACTTTTTCGCGCGATTATTCTCTCATACTTAAAGGACACCAAATAAATTGTCATAGCATCCACATTCATTATACACAACGCGTACCTGACATGCATAAGTACAAAATAACACACGCACATGTACTAGTTGGTCTGTGTTTTCTCCTATTATTATTGTTATTATTTGACAAAAATCATTTAACGAATGCGATTGACTCAAATTCAACGACATCGACCACAAAGTAAGCGATTTATGAATTTGAATTTGAATTTTGTAAAACAATCACTTAATCATTTCCATAATATTAGGACACCAATTTCATTAACAACTGTGACGACGGCAACGTTGACCACTAACCAATCGTCACCAGCTACAAATTCACCAACCTCCTCACAAAATAGCAATGCACATAATTGGAGATATCCATCAACCACTATTTATTTAGGGTTCGGTTTCTTGATTTTGAATCTAGCTTTCGCGGTGTTTCTTTAACCTTCACATTCTCCATTTGAGATAATAGCATAATCCGTGCCAAGATATAATGTATAATGTGTAAATGAAAAATAAAAATCTGGTGTTTCATCTAATTTTATCCAAAACCTATAAAAGGAAACTTTTATGGTTAGAGACTTGTTTATCTGTATTTTATGTATCCTTTGACGTGACTTAATAGTAATTGATGATCTTTATATGGTTACTATATCGACATACGTTTTTGGCGTAGAATTTACGTCACGCCAGCAGGCTTGCATTCTCGTTATCGGTGTATTTACCTTATCAAAAATCTATTGTCATTGCATGCATGAATGTACATCGTTACATGCGAAACGTTTAATGTGATCGCCAACAAACACAATTTTTTGTGATAGAAATAAAATTTTGATTTAAATGGCTTCAAACCACGACATGAATGAACGGAACTTTTGTACACAAATCTAACATTTCTACTGTCAATTATATGTAGGTTACAGTTCAACCGGACAAAGCTAGTTGTGCGTCAAATTAGCCATTTTTTCTTCCTTTTTTCGTGAAATTGATTTCATACGGAATACCCTTCCAATGAATTCCTTTAATGATCCCTTCCTTTTGAAAAACCTGTTTTTCAATTTTCGTTTCATGGGAGGATCAGCACCACTGATACCTTTTGTTTCTAAGATTTGCCGAGGTGGATCGTGTGTCCCGGAAGTAAAGTTATCGTTTGCATTAAGTTCTGAAGTAGGGAGTTCAATAGGTGTTGAGGTTTTGTCATTATCACCTACTCCTATCTCATTACCGGCATCACTTTCTTGAACACTTGTCGGATAATTCGAAGACGAGTCCGTTTTCTAAGGATAAAACAAAAAACAAACACACATCAATTAGTCTCTTCAGACATAATGTTTTTGATTTTTTGTGCACGCCAGAAACACATACATTGTCGTCATCCTCTTTCATGTCAAATTTCGATTCATGTTGATTGCCTCGCACTTCCATCGAGTTGTCTTCATTTACATCGAAGTTAAAGAAGACATCATTACCGTGGCCATCGCGTTTTTCCATTCCTGAAGATCTATTTTCTTCCGATTGAACGCCTAAATAGATTTTAACATTATGAGCAAAAAAATATGAACGGTGGCGCCTTTGTAATTTCACTAGTATTCATTATGATTACCTTCATCCTCATCTTCGGTTGCAAAATCATGATCAAGTTTTTGGACGACTGGTGTCAACATCATATCCTCTAATCGTTCACATACTTCCTCGATCGTTGGTCTTTGATCAGGATCCGAATTCCAGCATTTGACATATAGTTGAACATATTCGATTGGTGTTCCAACTACCGGCGATTCACGTTTTCCATTGATAATTTCATTTATAAAATCTTGATCAAATGAGGTGAATGAAAATGGTTGTCGTCCGCTTGATATCTCCCACATTATCATTCCCAAACTATAAACATCTGATCGTGAATCTGGAGTTAAATTTGGATTCGCCAATAATTTTGGATCAATGAACGGCAAAATATCTTGTGATGATGATGAATGATATTCCAAAGTAAACGTGATTGGATCTGTCAAAGATGATCTACCACGGTTTATTAGGATATTAGATGAATTCTAATAAAACACGAAAAGAAATTAGTTTACACGTAATCATGTAGTTGCATTATGGATTATTCTTTTACCAAATGACGATGTATTATTCCTGATTTGTGTAAATGAAGAAGTGCATACGCAATGCCTTTCGTTAGTCGTAACTTATCCACCCAAGACATCTCTCTTGAATTTTTTTCCAAATATAAATGTAAATCGTCATTGTCCACATGTTGTAGTACTAAAAGATATTTTTTCGATTCCGGATCTAATGGTAATTAAAGAAGCGTCTATTTAATAAAGAAACGAGATCCATAAATGCCGTTTTTATATTTATCAAAGAATAATTACCTTTTGTTATACAATGATATTGTAGAATGTTTTCATGAATTGTTAGTTTCTTGAGCGAACGTAACTGTGGAAAAAAAATTAAGCTTAAACTAATTATTAATTATTAATAATCCATTAAACACATGTCTCTTACCTCGTTATAGAGCTTTTCACTTTTTTCCTCGTCATTTTTTATTATTTCAGGCAATTCCTTTAGTGCAACTTCTTTTGAACGAAAGGTCCAGAATCCAGTTCTCATGGTGCTTTTAGCATTGTCTTTACGTTTCAAAAGAGTAACATCTTCAAATTGTAAATATGGATAAAATTTAATGCCCAATTCTTCACCAAGAAAACCTACAAGGTTTTTTTGATCGTGTTTTTCGATATGATTACTGTTGATATCGATTCTATTCTTCACAGAGTTCGCCTCCTCTTGAGCGGTAGTGAGACTAATGGTGGGTGTGAGAATAGTTGTAGTAGTCGACATTTTTTTTATCTATGCGTGAAGCCGTGTAATAGAATAACTGTATAAAAAGAACTACTTTATTATTGGTGTTTGTTATTTAAAATTCTAACGTGCTGTTGTTCTACGAGACGTATGTTCGTTAAAGTTCAAATTTTCTCCTTTTTATTTGCGAGTATAAAGAAAAAAAATTCACACATGCTAACGTTAAAAAAACGAATACTTTCAAAAAAGGGTGGTTTTTTGTGTTGTGTGCGTGCGACAAAATTTTAGCTCATGTGGATTGTTGTATGGGTCTTCATGGAAGGGAGGGTAGCATAGATCAAGTTTAAAAACTAGTTTTAACTTTCTTGTCTGGTACATGAGCATGAGAATACATAAAAAAATATAAATACATGTATCATTGAAAACATATGTGTGCATATATAGTAATGGAAAATCTTGATTGGATACACGAGGATGTATCGCAATTTGAAACAAAAATAGAAATGCGTATTATGCATGCTTAAGGTTAAACGTAGCCTTAAAAGAGTTTCCATTATCGTTTGTGCTTCCGAATGACCATCCACCGGATGTATGACATTTATTTTTTTTATTTTCCAAAGTTAAATTTAATTTAGTTAATTACATATAGAACTAACCCACTAAACTCTGAAAATATCTGATCTATTGTCACTATTGTTATCATCATCCTCCTCCTCCTCATCAGAGCCAAATGACAACAACGGCGGTCTTGCAGCATCTTCCAGTCCTAGTTTCTGATGGAACAACTGTCTCGTATAAATATTTTCTTCGGGTGAAGTCGATGTAGACTACAAAATATTCGGGAAAAAAAAGGTGGGATCATTAAGATTGAGAAATCCAATAACCATTAAAAAAATTACCCGCTCATCGGTTCCATCTCGAGATGAAGGTGAAGATAAACTAATCTCTAGATCGACATCCATACGGTCATCGTCTTTAAACATTTTAGGAATTGGAGAAGGCGAAGGAGGATCATAATTTGGAACCGATGGTGGTGGCCATACAGAGGAAATACGCTTCGCTGAATTACGTGTATTAATGGGTTGGTGACTCGGCCTATGCGGCGTGGAATATAATGAATTGGCAGTGGGTGATGATTGTGAGGTCCATCTATGAGTTTGAGCATGGGGTTGAGGTGTTGTTGAATTGTTATTGTTGCTGATACTGCTGATGGATAATCCGATCGAGTATGGTGTTGATGGTGTTGACTTAATAGTTCCATCAAATGTGTCACTCTTAAATTATTAATTAATATGCAGGATATCAGAATTGGATATATTTAGGGATAAAACAACGACAAAAGAACACACTTTGTATTGTGAAGAACAATCCTTATTTTGCCATTGTTGTTGTTGCTGCTGTTGCTCTAATGACTGTTCAAAGCCTGAGGAGTTACTGCCACCCCTAAAAAATAAGTTACTAACACCACTTTCAGAGATATCATCTTGTTCTACCACGGGGGCTCTTTTGCCATGCTTTCCCGCACTTTTGATGCCATACGAACCAGCGGTACGAGATGATTTTCCGAACGCACGATTTAATTTGGGTATGCGTCGTGAACTTGTCATGTCTTGAGCCATTTCGGTCATCTTTCTCTGTTATTTTTTTCAGATAACGATAAACAATATGCTTGTAATGATTCGAATGAAGGAATAAACAATAATACCTGCATGAGTGCATATTTTTCATTCAACCTGCGAGTTTTTCCTCTTTTCAATTCGAGAGAACACGATTCTTTTTCCCATTCAACAGACGAATTATCACCGACTTTACCTCCTGAAACAGAGGGATTTATTGTTGATGAGGTGCTTGCTTGACTAATTCCATATTGGTCATCCTCTTGATTGTCTTCAAGAATTTGGATGGGCGTGGTTGGGCAACCATCTTTTTTTCGAGAAAAAAAATGGGTATGTCACTTAATCTTTAAATAAAATTAAATCCAAAACTTGATTTATAATACCGTCACTCTCAATTGGTGTTATATTTTTCACGATGGTCTTGGATATTCTGATATATGCAAAACAAAAAATTACTTTAAATTTCAAAAGATTTCATGGATAAAGAGATGATACCTAGAAAAAGGGACATTTTGAAGTTCACGCTTTGGTGAAAAGTTTTTCGGCGGTGACGAATAGTATGTCATTTTCGACCATACGCGTGAAGGTGAGAAAAGAAAGAAATACAATCTTTTAGAGTAAATATTAATGCAATCATAACTAAATTTTTTTAATAAATTTGACTTTTAATAAAACGTAATCAAGATTTTGATATTTGGTAAATTCAAAATACAACTGGCTCTCGAGAATAGAAAGACTGATTAAGATTCGATATAAGTTGAGTCCCAATCTATAATAAATTCACTTGAATAAATAAGTTACTAACAAACACTCGATATAAGAAAATTTTAACTATGGACCCGAACACCCTTCTTACATCGAGAGTCTTAAATATACAAGGATGTTTGAGTCTATTAATATTACATTTTTTTGCTTATTTTCACGAACATATTCACATAAAGAAGATTACAAATTAAATTTTAATAATTCAAGGTATTTATATATGTAATTTTAAATCTCTATCGCGCAACACGGCCAGAATTCTGGCATGAGAGATGTATTCGGCAACGAATCTTGTGTAATTCCTTCATCGCCACAAGCCTATTGAAAAGCCATTATATTTAAATTGCCTTCAGTATTTTTGCATGGTAATAAATTTAACTCACTAGGCAGAAAGCCCATCTACGAAGCATTACTTCATTTAACCTTAGATGATGATTTTCGTCGATTTGAAAGCACCCTTTGCGATGAATAGTACAAGTTCCGACATACTTTTTCAGGAGCAACGAGTGCATCCTTTGGTAGTGCGATTGAAAATCTTCAATTCGCTAGACATTAATTGACATAATTTATTAAAGAAACTTGAAAGTCAAACAATGGAGAAATATATAATCACTGGTTGTTGCTCTTGCATATTATTTTCAATATTTGAGCTATTCGTCAGATCTTTGGTGCTGCTCGCGCAATTACTTAAAGGCTCTATTTTTAATAATTATAATTCAGATCGCAATCAAAAGTGACATTTCCATATAACGATAAGAGAACATACTATCGCGTAATGGTGCTTTGATTCTCTCGATCTGATGTTTATTCTCGAGCATTTTCAACGCTTGTTCAATTCTAGGATCATGCTTCGCCATATTCCAATTTTTTCGGTATTCGACAATCTCATTGTTTTGATGATATTTTTCGAGAAAGTATATCCACCACCTTACACTTCTCGCGGTATTGGTTCTACCCTTATATTCGATATACTTTACTAGATTTCTAGCAGAAACTGGAAATACTGTCCCATCTTCATTAAACCATTTTTGATGGGTTGCGAGGTTCTTGTAGGAACGTGTGACGTCTTCCATTCTTTTAATCGTTCTTTCTGAAATTGATCTTCGCATAGGCGCCATTTATTCCTTCTTTTCGTGCCTTAATGAAAGGCTTTATATATGTTTTTAAATTATAAATTTTGGAACTAGTAAAAGAGTGCTAGGAGAGGATTAAAGAAAGCAATGATTAAGTTAATATTAACAAGTGCTTGATAAATGATCTGATGTATAACGATAAATTTATTCATGATTAACGTTAACATGCAAATTGCTAAAAAGCACGGACACTCGAAACCTTCGATACAACGACAAAGCACATGATATTTAAGAATGATCCTGAAATACATCCTCGCAGTAATAAATATGAAGAATGTCTAAAAATCTAAAATTCATATCTTATGTCTCTGAAGACTTATTCTATAAAATTGTAGGAGATGTTAGCCACATTCCAAAATACATGTAGCATGTTCGTCAAATTTTGCCCTAAACTCTGAGAAATTTTCTATTGGATTTTTGCAATTCATCAAATAGACTGAGGAAGAGTTGCAATAAATTATAGGGTATGATTGTCTTACAAGTCGGAAAAATTTGAGGATACCCTACAATAACGAAGTCAATTAAGAAAATCTAGGATAATCAAATGAAATATCAAATTATCAAAAGAATGGTAAATTCGCAAAATAGCTAACGACGCTTATTGTATGGTTTTAAAGAAGATATGGTCTTTGAGGAGGTAGAATTTTCTTAATAAACTAATTATTATGATGCTTGCATGATCCTTCTATTGTACTTTCTCTCATTTCCTGAAGAACCAAATTACATATTCAATCTGGATATAATGTGAACTCACTTTGTGGTGAATACTAATTAAACTCGGAATATGATGAATTTGAGTTCCAGACCCATTTATAATAAAATCCTTGGATGTAATGGAATTTACAATCGCATTCGTTATATCAAGAGTTATCATAGGGACTAAAATTTAGGGACTGAAATCGATAATTGAAGTACATGTGTAGTAAAAATCGAACTACATGTATCTGATAAGATAGAATTTATTAATACACAAATATGGGTCAGTGCAAAAAGATTTGTACACTAATATAAAATTAAATAATTACTTCTAATAAAAATCATTCAAATTTTAATCAATCTTTATAATTTTTTTATATTAAATAAAAAATGATCT
>CAJVPS010001534.1:0-15123 GCA_910591765.1 Ambispora leptoticha | reverse complement strand
AATAATTTAAGCAACCAATGAATTTTTAGATTTACGTATCAGAATAATGCTTTTAACAATTGGTTAATCAGTTAACCAGGTTTTAACTGATTGAAATCAGTTGAACTGGTTGAACTGATTAAAAAATTTTCTCAACTGGTTCAACCAAATTTCTTCGGTTTGAGTCAGTTACCCGATTATGATCCAACTGGTTCAAATCACTAACTAATATACCAGCCATCTTTGTGATACTCATGAATAACATATTTCATGATTATTTTAATAAATTTGTAATCATTTACTTAGATGATATCTTGATATATAGTAAAATAAAGAAAGAACATATTTAATACTTGCAAATTATTTTAAAAATACTTCACAAACATAAATTGTATGCCAAGTAAAAGAAATATAATATCATATAATAATATGTAGAATATCTTGAACACTTCATTTCAGCAAATAATATCTCTGTTGATTAAAGAAAAATTACTGCTATTAGAGATTGGCCAGTACCAATAAATATATCAGAACTTTGCTCATTTCAAGATTTTGCAAGTTATTATAGAAAATTTGTGAAAGATTTTTCAGCAATCACCTTATCACTCACAACACTCCTACATAAAGATCAAAAATATGAATAATCTATAATAGCACAATAAATATTTGATACTCTTAAACAATATCTCACATCAGCATTAGTCTTATTATTGTCTGATTTAAAACTACCATTCACAGTCATTACAAATACTTCAAATTTTACTATAAGAACTATATTAAGCCAAAATTAAGACAAGAGTAATCAATTAATAGCTTTTGAATCAAGAAAACTTTCACTAGCTGAACAAAATTATCCAGTTTATGAAAAAGAACTACTTGCAATTATACATGCAATTAAACTCTGAAAGCCATATTTAGAAGGATAAAAGTTCACAGTAATTACAGATCATATCTCTTTGAAATACATTAAAATATAATATAATCTTTCAAAGAGACAGGCTCGCTAGTTAGAAATTTTATAGGCTAGTAATTTTAAAGTTAAATATAAACCTGACAAAGATAATATAGTAGCAGATGCATTTTCATATCAATCATATCTGATAAATATTTTAGTTATTATCACTAATCTTATTGATAAAGAAGACTTGATCAAAAAGTATCAAGCAGACAAATATTTTGTAGAAATATATGAAGTCTTGAAGAACTTTAGCAACATCAATCCAAAGCAACAAACTAAAATAAAGAACTTTGAATTGAAAGATGAATTACTTTACTTGAAGAATATCAGTTACTTAGTCATATCAGATGACAAAAATTTGAAAGCAAAAATCTTGTTTGAATTTTATGATGCACCAATAGCTGAACATATTAGAATTGACAAAACATATGTAGCAGTCTCTTAATAGTTCTATTGATCAAAAATGAATAAAAATATTTACAAATATATTATCAGTTGTGAATTATGTTAGCGTAATAAAAGTAATAATTAATAACTTTCAGGATTATTACAATCTTTAGCTATTCTAGAATACAGATAGAAATACATCATCATGGATTTTATAATATAACTTTATTTTTCTATTAATAATATTAACTTTAATTCTAAATTTTATATATATTTTCTTTTAGATATTAACTTTTAATATTATTTCTTTTTAATATTATTATTAATATAAATTTAAGTTTTATAATAATTAAAAATAATAATTTAAAGATTAAATTTATTAATAAAATATAATAAAAATTAAAATTTTCTTTCTATATTAAAATTTATAATTTTATTAAGAAAAATTTTTATTTTTATATTAAAATAAAGTTTATTAATTATAGTTTAATATATATTTTTTTTAGATTTTTTAGATTTTTTCTGAAAGAGTTACTTTAATTATAAAGTTAATATAAAAATTTTTATTAATTAAATTTTATTTTATTTTTAATTAATAAAAATTTTTATATTAATTTTATAATTAGAATAATTCTTTTAAAAATAATCTAAAAAATCTAAAAAAAATATATTAAATTATAATCAATAAATTTTATTTTAATATAAAAATTATTTCTTAATAAAATTATAAATTTTAATATAGAGAGAAAATTTAATTTTTACTATATTTTATTAATAAATTTAGTTTTTAAATTATTATTTTTAATTAATATATTTTTTTAAATATTAACTTTTATATGAAAATTTTTTATTATTCAAAAATTATTTTATTTTTTTATTTAATAAATAATATTAATTATTTTATTATCTTATTTATTCTTATAATATTATTAAAAATTCTTTTAATAATCTTATATAATTATTAATCTTTTTTATTTATATATTAATCTTTATATAGTAATATAGTTTTTATATTTCTTTTTTATTAATACTATAAATTTTTATTTTTTTTACTTCAATAATCAGTAAGTTACAAAATATTCTAGTATTTATATTTTTATTTTTCTTATATAATATAAATCTGTCTTATAATAATATATTAATTTATCTTTGATAATATAATATATTTTTTTTTATATTTTTATAATATTTACTATCTTAAGTAATATAAATTATACTTTTTTTTCTGATTATTATTATTAATTAATATTTCTAATAATATAAATTTATATTTATTATAATTATTATTATCTTTATTATTATTATTATTTTATAATCTTTATTATTATTATTATTATTATTATCTTATAGTTTTTATTATTATTATTAATTATATATAATATAAATAAAAAGATAAAGTAACTATAAAAAAATAAATATAATTAATCTTAAAATTCAAGTAAAAAATATATTAATAAAATTAAGTAAATTCAAGTCTCATTATCAATTAACTTTTTAAAAGATATAATTATAATAAAAATATAATTTTAAAGATTTTGAAAATAAAAATAATTATTAATATAATTAATATAATTTTAAGCAAAAAAAAAGACTAATTAATTAGTTAAATTTAAAGAATTAGAAATAACTAAGCAAAAAAAAGACTAATTAATTAATTAAATTTAAAGAATTAGAAATAACTTTAACTATAATAGATTCTTTTAAAAAATATAATTTTAACTAATAAATTTATATAATTTTAAATAAAAAAATTTGTAAAATTATTAAATATTTTGAAAAATAACTTTAAAATAAGTAATAATTAGCTTGATAAATTTAAAAAATAATATAATATTTAATAATTCAAGATTTAAAAAAAATTAGAAAGTATTTTAATCAAGTTTTTTTTCAGATATAAATAAAAATTAGTCAAATTATTCAGATAATATAAGTTAAAAAATATTTATAATATTAATAAACTAGTTTTTTTTCTGAATAATATTTAATTAAATATTTATAATACAGATTATTAAAGAAAAAAAAGATAAAAAATGAATTATTATTTTGCTTTATATAAATATAACTGATATAAATAAGCTTAATTTATTAATTATTAAGAAGTTAACAAAATTATGATATTTCAAGAATATCTCAAAGAAAAATCTTGATATTAAATATGAAGTAAATAAAAAAACTTGAATAAAAAATGATATTTTTAAGTATTAGATAAATTTCTTAATAATATTTTCTGATAAAATTATAGATAAATTTTATTTTTAGTAAATAATATTATCTTTTATATAGTTAGAAAGAAATTAGAATATATCAAAATTTATTTTCTGTTATCTAATATAATTATTTATTTATAATTATATAATACTAATATAATTAACTTCTTTAAACTTTCTATTAAAAATTATATTTTTAGTATATTTTAAAAATGATAAATATTAAAAAAAATTTTATCTAAATATTAAGAAAGTAATTAATTTTACTATAGAAATATAAAAAAATATAACTTTTTTAATAATTATTAACTGCTAATAGAAAACTTATATAATATTAATAAATAAATAAGATTAGTTAAATTTAGATATATATAATAAAGTAAATACAAGACTTGAAATAAATATTCAAAAACTTATTTTTAGCATTTTTATTAATTATATATAAGTAATAATAACTGATAATTATATTAATTTTAATAATTTACTTCAGATAAAAAAAGTTATTATTAATAAAAAAATCATTATCAAAGAAATTTTCTAATTATTTAGTTCTGAAAATAATACAGATAGTGATATTAAAGTTGAGAAGATTTTTTATATTATTATATTAAAGTAATATAAATTACTTTTATAATATATCAAATAACAAAATTCAATAATATTTATATAGAAGTTAAACTTATCAAGATTATAAAATTTATTATAATATATTTAAGAAGAACTAATTAAGATGAAGTAACAAAAATAATTAATTAATTTTTTTAAGTTTGAGATTCAGATCAAAATAAAGAAAATATAAAGTAATTTTTAGTAATGAGATCTATTTAGATCAGGAATAAAATATAAGATAAAAATCTATTTTAGACTGATAAAATAATAAATAAAATTTATTTTAGAAATTAAATAAAGTCTTTGAGTGACATGTAATAAATTTATTAATATTTAATATCCAATATATAGTTTTTTATTCAATCAATAAATAATCAATAATTCAAGTATTAGATTAATTAATCAAGTTATTTTTAATCCTAACTCTAATCCTAATCCTAGTTCTCTTGATTATTAATCCTTTTATATATCAATCAAATCATTTGATCACATGGAGTTAATAATAGAGAGAAGCCACTGTATATATATATATATTAATGAAATTTATTTATAATAATCAAAAAGAAAAGTGCTTAATTTTAAAAAATATATAAATATAAAGATGATTATTTTTATAATATTATAAATTTGTTAAATATTTATATAAATATCTTATTCACATATTAATAATAGAGAATCTAAATAAAAGTATTATTTAATGAAATTACTGAAAAAAAGATCCTTACCAAATGAAAAGATATAAAAAAACTCACTAATAATCAAGATACAAGAATATTGACTTACAAAATTAACTTGATCATAATAATATGAGATCAAATATTAAATGTTATAAAAATACAAGAAAAATTCAAACAAATACATTTACATGAAATACAATTCAATAATCATATTTAAGAAAATGTACAATTATTGAAAAACTATTTGGGAGATAAAGATTAAACATTAATATCAAGACAACATTTGCATTCGGATCATAATACTGGTGTCATGTAGAAGTGTTAAGAAAGTCTTTGGACAAATTTCATGTGACGAATTTTGATTTGTGTAACTTTTCATTTTTGATTAGCATTACGAACTTCACCTTTTTTTAATACCAAACGAATGTGTGTTAAAGAAGATATATCCGCAAAGGCTATTCAACAATTGTGGGACAAAGGGATACAAGACGCAAAAAAAATATGCAAACGAACAGGCCTTCCGAGGTCTACGGTATACTATAACATTTTCAAACTAAAAAAAATGAAAGTGTAGCTCATAATCGAAAAAAATGGGAACGTATCCCATATTAAATTCATTATAAATAATTCTTCGTCTTTTGTCTTTGTAACAAGCAGTTAATCATGTGATTTGATGCAGTCGTTATAAAATTATTTTCACGTGAAATTGTCCAATGACTTTCTTAACACACTATCAATTTTGAGTGGTGTGATATTAAGAAATTGATGTCGCATTGTTGACCCATATGACTAAAAAAAGATCAACAACATACAGATCACAAATTAATATGATCAAAATTTGTGAAATGGAAATGTATGTGATTTTTTAGATACCCTCGTAAACTTACCAAGAATCCAATAACATCGATGCCACCTCAAACCTCAAATCTCCCGAAATCCCAACCTCAAGTAACATTATATGGTTCTAATCGAATCAACTTTCTTTCCTCTTGGTTATTTCTTTGGGTATTTGGTCTTTTGAAAGTTTCAAGAAGACACAACTTAGACAGTGACGACTTACTTTTACAAGAATCTGAAAAAGCTGGTGTTGTTGGAAATAAATTAGAGAACGCCTGGAACGAGGAACGTGATAGGTGTGTCTCGTCTCCTCATTTCCTTGTCTTTTCTAAATTGACTCAGAACCTCCATACTTGAAAACCCTCGGTATAGATCGCCGGTAACTAGCGCATAGATGCTCGCGATCTTCTACAGGAAATTTTTCAGTAGGACATAATAAGTTTTTGTTGTTTACAATCTTATTCTAAAATACCAAAAACTTGCGTCCATAGAAAAGAACGTTCAATACGGCATGCTCTGATTAAAACATTTGGCTTTTCATATGCGCTGCTCGGTCTTTACAAAATCTTATGGGCAGCGTCCATCTTTGTCGGCTCATACTATCTTGTGAACCAATTGATTATCTATATCGAGAAACGTGATGCTAATGGCCATGAGAATGATAATTCATCTGGATATTTATATGCTATAGGATTATTCTTAACTTCAGCCTTTAGTAGCATCTTTTACAACCAACTAATTTCTGAATGCACTCGAATTGGAGTGCAAGTAAGCTTATATACATAATATTTTATAAAGATACTTTTAATTGAGATAGGTTTATAAAAATAATTTATTTATAGGTTCGAGCTGCACTAATGGTACTAATATATCGTAAATCTTTAAGGCTTAGCTCTGTTCGTGGCAATGCCGATATTGGTGCGTAGATAATCTTTTTAATTGTTAAATAAATAAACGACTACTGTTTATCTGTCTGTCTGATCGATTCCCGTTTTTTTATCATCTAGTGAATTTGATCTCTCATGACTGCAATAGGTAATAAAATAAGATTAGAACGACTTATTTTATATAACATTCATATTTAAATGGCTAGCAATATTTAATTAATAGGGTGGCCGAAGCTTGTGTTAATTTTCATTTCTTATGGAGTTCAGTAGTTGAAATAATTGGTAGATATAGGATCTTTAATAACAATTCTTGCTTTAATAAGTTTTTATTGGATCTATTGGATTAATTTAAATTGTGTACACACACATTTCTCAGCAATCATTATTCTTGCCTGGATTGAGTTAGGCGTATCTGCTGTTCCAGGTATAACCAGGTTATTTTTATGTCAGTAAATGTCTTAAACCATACTTTAATTAAAAACTTATTATTATAATAATGATTATATAGCTTTGGTAATCCTCATGATTCTTATTCCAACCCAGTACAAACTCGGCTGGTTAACATCTAAATTCGCCAGTTCAATGGCCAAAGTCACCATGTCGCGTATAAATATTATGTCTGAAATTTTAACAGCAATTAAATTGATAAAATTTTACGCTTGGGAATCCTACTTTCGTGAACGAATTGCTAATGAACGTAAAAAAGAAATGTCTCAATTGCTGACGAGTTTAATCTTTAAAGTTTGGACGTTATGTGTAGTATTTTTCACTCCGATGTTGGTAATGTTGGGGTGCCTATTAGTCAAAGATTTGGCTTATCCAGACGCTAATGGGATAAAAGCAAGAACAATCTTCACAACGTTAGCTTTGTTTAATATTTTGAGGTAAAGTCTATCATAATTGTATAATTACAATATAATACAATACAATACACAGCCTCTGTTTATCTATCACATTAGCATTAATAACGACATATATAATGTTATGAATATATTATATTCACTGTCTACTAATAGATATCCTCTAATTATGTTTCCAATAGCAGTGAGGAGTATTTTAGGTAAGCAAAAATTTAATAAAATCAAATTAGATATTATCAACTTATTCATTAATTATTGCAATTTCATATGAATGTCATTGTGATAACGAAAATTATATTAATAAAGGCGCTCAGGATTCTTTTGATAAGTTGAATGAATTTCTCTTACAAACCGAATTGGAACCTCTTAAACGAGAAAATGATATATTAGATGATGATCCGAAGCTTCGAATTGTAATTGATGATGCTGATTTCATATATGATGAACAGCTGGATCCGTCTCTAAATTTTCTGAAAATGCGAGTGAAACAAGGCGAAGTAGTTGCTATTGTTGGAGACGTAGGTGCTGGAAAATCTTCAGTTTTGGCTGCGATATTCGGTCAGATCCGTTTATCGGCTGGCACTCGTCGTATTCGTGGTTCAATATCCTACGTACCACATGACGCTTGGCTGTTGAACGCTACATTAAAAGAAAATATACTATTTGGTAATAATTTTGATTCCAAAAGATACCAAGAGGTTTTACATGTATGTGGCGTCAATCGGGATTTACCATTATTAAGTTTTGGTGATCAGACTGAAATTGGTGAAAGAGGTGTTAATTTAAGTTTAGGCCAAAGACAAAGGGTTAGTTTGGCAAGAGCTGTTTATTCTGATGCTGATATCGTTTTATTGGATGATCCACTTAGGTTTGGTTTTTCTTTATTAGCATTATGTTAGAAGATATTATAATTTCTAATTTTTATTTTTTTGTTAGTGCCATGGATCCTGTTGTAGCTAAGCATATATTTCATGAGTGTATCCGAAAATACTTAAAAGTATGAACATGGCAATATATATTTTTTTGTAATAACATTAATATCTTTCATCTAATAAGCATTTTGCATATTTCCGCTGTTAGGATAAAGCAGTGGTTTATGTTACCAATCAATTGCAGGTTTGTCTCAAATCCATAATTCATTATCATATTGTTAATAGTATTAATAGTTATCTAAAAAAAATAGTTTCTCTCTGATTGTGATTTCATTATGGTTATGAAAGATGGAAGTTGTGATGAACAAGGGACCTATGAAGAATTGATTGCCAAAGATGTGAATCTGGCCTCTTTGATTGGTGAATATATGGAAATAGAAGATCCGGATCAAATAGATGAACTTATTAGTGAAATTCGTCTTGATCCAGTAGATGAAGATGATGAGGATAATGGATTAGAAGCTGTTGTTGTAAACGAAAATGATGATGCTTTTACAGGGGAGGTTAAGAAAACTGCAAAGATTGCTAGACACAACACAATTCAATTTGGTTCAAAGAGGCCTACTGGTTTTACTGATGCTAATGAGCAAACAATATCGAGAATTATTGATCTCAATGCTCATACAATACAAAATACTAATATTAATGAACTCACAATATCCACAATTATTGAACATCGTAATCTTACTGTGCTTGGTGGCGCTGGCAGGACAAGAATGATGGGAAATAAAATAAATCGTGAAATAAATGCAACTGCCAAAGCCATCGAAAGGAATCAACTGACAATTCATAGTTTAAATGAGCGCGATGGAATAGCATTTATGAATTCTGATTCTCGCACAAAAAAGCCCAATGAAGGAGAAGTTGATTGGAAAGTTTATTTGGAATATTTAAATAAATACACCGGTTTCTGGGGTTCATTTATTGTTATATTTTTCTTTTTCCTTGTTCAAGGTGTAAAATTATTTAGTGGTTAGTAATTTTTTTGTTATACATCTCTTGTCTCTTTGAAGTCATATAATGGTATCTTCGGTTTTTTCTTATTAGATTGGTGGCTTAGAAAATCAGTTGGCGTAACGAATAAATCATATGGACATTTTCTTGGAGTTTATGGTGCTCTAGTGGTAATTATCTTAACAATTTTGTTTTATAATATCTTTTACGATTTCTTAAAAAAAAACTGTATATAGGGGATTGCGGGTTTAGGCGTTTTTATACGAGGTTTAGCCTTTGCATGGGTTGTATTTTTCAAAAGTCATTATCTTCATGACCGCACCTTTATGAAAACACTACGTGCACCAATGTCGTATTTTGATGTCACGCCTATCGGAAGAATTCTAGCTATTTTTGCTAAACATCAAATTTTTGTTGATGAAGTTCTAACGGATAATGCTTTACAGGTAGCTAAATAAATATATTTATAATCTGAGATTCATTTAGCATATAATATTCTTGTTCAATAATTATTTTATGTTTAGTTTTTGTCATATTTGCCGGTAGTTCTTGGGACTACCATCTTTGTTGTGGTGTTGATTCCATATACTATAGTGCCAGCTGTCGTTTTGGCTTTAGTTTGTTGGGCTTTAATCTATTTTTCATATGAAGTTGAAGAAAGATTTAAACTTCTCGATGGTAAATTAATCCAACTTAATCGAAAACATTTTTTATTTGTTTAAAATAATCATCTTAATTAACTACCAGTTCTATTTGTGGTCAAATAAAAGCGATGACAAAGTCACAGATCTTTGCTCATTTATCGGCTACCCTTGATGGCCTTGCTAGCATCCGTGTATATGACGCACAATTTCGGTTTGATAGACAAAATCTGGATAAAATTGACGCAAACAGTAAAACCTTATTTACTATGATGCAAGGTGATGATTATTCCATTAGTCAATTAATAATTTATTGATTAAATACTCTTTTCTCGACTCCTAATTCCTTTTGTTTTTCTTTAATAGTAAAGTCTTGGTTAGCACTTTATATCGATTTCCTGGCTTCCTTATTTATTTATTCAACCGCATTATGTGTCGTTATTCTGAAATCAATTGGTGCCTCAGACACTGGTTTGGCGTTAGTCAGTGCACTACAATTGTTAATATTTGGACAATGGATGATAAGATATGGTCGTGATGCCGCAATAACAATGAGTAGTGTACAACAGTTATTGTATTATAGACAAAATATACCAACAGAGGTAATTATAGTGATTATAATTATAGTAATAGCGATAATGGCTTATTCGTTATTTATTGATAATTAAATAGAGTGCCGCAATTATCGAGAATAACAGACCACCGAAAAATTGGGGTAGCCGCGGAGAGGTATAAATATTTATTCTCCTCTTCATTCTTTGATTATATCCAGATGGCTTTCTAATGCAATCAATAAATAGATTGAATTTAAACAAGTTACTTTACGATATAATGCTTATGGCGTGGCCGTTCTTAAACATGTGACTTTCCACGTAAAAGCACGCGAAAAGATCGGTATCGTTGGAAAGACCGGATCAGGTAAAGAATTATTGAATTGGTGTTCTGGTCTTTTCTCTTCTAATGATCAAAATGATATATGATAGGAAAATCAACATTGCTGGTCAGTCTATTGCGAATCGTTGAACTCGCTGGGGGACAAATTTTAATTGATGGTTTAGATATAAGTACGATTGGACTTCGTGATCTCCGGAATAAAATTGCAATTATTCCTCAAGGTATTTAAATTTATACTTTTGTGGTAATTGGAAAGTTTCTTAAGACATCTAACAAGTATTGAATTATTAAAAAATAGAGCCAGTAATCTTTGCCGGAACAATAAGATCGAATCTCGATCCTTTTGAAATTTGTACAGATGAAGAGATATGGGAAAGTTTAGATGCTGTTCATCTTACTGAAAAAGTTAAATCAATGCCAGAGAAATTGGACACGCCTGTATTAGAAAACGGAAGAAACTTTTCTTTTGGTCAACGACAATTATTTTGTATAGCTCGAGCTTTACTCAAAAAGACGAACATATTGGTTCTTGATGAGGCTACGAGTGCTGTAGATTCGCAAACAGATCATCTAATTCAGGAGACGATAAAAAAGAATTTTGCAAACCATACAGTACTCACCATCGCACATCGATTGGTATAAATTATTTATTTGTTATTTAATATTTTTATCAAACTAGATCTAATTTTAAATTTCTTTTACAGAATACAATTATGGAAGCAGAACGTATTTTATGTTTAAATGAAGGTCGAGTAGTCGAATTCGATACTCCACTACGACTATTGGATAATCCCGATGGATTCTTCTATCAATTAATTACAGGCAGTGGTCCAGAGGCCGCTGAAAGATTAAAGCAAATTGCATTGCAACATGCTAATCAAATAAACTCGTCATCATCGATAATTGAATCTGAAGATAAAGGAGGATCATCCTCAGCGGGGATGGGCGGCATACCAGATAAAATAGACAAAGCTTCAATACACTCTGGGACAATTAGTGATAATGCTTCAGTAAAAAATTCGCAAAATCCGACAGTACCACCACCTGCTCATATGCCTTCGTTTTTAGATGTATTTACTCCACACTAAAATTTGGCTCAAATTTTAATTATTGTAATTATAATTTTCTCTCGGGTTTACCATGTATTATTTTCATTCTGAATACAATCAAGAACAATTTTTAATTTCTCTTTTGAAAGACTTTGTAATGGGTTAATTTAATGAATAGAAATAAAAGTAAATGTTAAGTTATATGCGGGTTTTTCATGTATCGATATCATCTAACGATTGTTTAAATATTTGGCTGATAAACCGAAGGTGGAAAATATGGGATTTCTACCTAAAGAAATGGCACATTTTTTTTATCCATTCTCGAAACTCCCAAAGAAGCGAGCTTGACAATCAATATAATTATCTTACAAGAGGCCCTCAGGCGTATAGTATTAAATAATTGATGGTATCGGAAATAATGAAAATGAAATCCTTGTAATCTAGTGATCTCATTTAAATAAAGATATTATCATAAGATTCGTGGAGTCGCGACAAATTTAATGGAGTATTTTCATTTAAATTGGATCATTGAATTTTGAGATATTGGATTTCAAAGTGGCAGATTCGTTTTTAGGATTTCCGGTAATATATTGTAGGGGTATATTGTCTTATCAAAACGATTGTTTTAGATTTGCTCGTGAGCGGTGAATGCTCTTACAAGAGACTATATTTGCAAGTTTAGTCAAGATTATTAACAAGGCATGAGGTTGGGATGATAACGCAAATGGGTGAACTACATGGCGATAAGAAAACTTGGAATTATGTATTTTGCACATTTCTAATGCCTTAGGTCTTTTATACATCCCGTGGATATTATCGATAACTGATAGCCCGGTGATATTCTTTGGGGCACTATTGCCACTTCATAGACAATGACCATACCGAAGCTGAGTATATCACCGAGTTCTATGTGCTTCTTGAAAGCGTTATATGCTTTAACTTTGTCCCCATCAGATTTGTATTCGCGGATTGTACCTGCAAAAATTATACAGTGGCCCGCACCACTTACATTTGAAAATCATTAATCACATGATCCTCGCTCCAATGAACAAAAATAATAGATGATTAACATCTAATACTGTGCTACAAATAGTAAATAAAAGGTCGACATATTATTATGTTGGTTCGTCTATAATTCATGTCGTTTTTCCCCGTTTTTATCGACAACGTAATGAATATGCTCTAACTTTTTTTTGAGCATACGAAACCAAAAAAGTATCATAATAAAAAAGATTTCTTATTAGAATCAACTGTTTTTTTAAACGTTTTAAAAATAGAGTGACTGATAAAAAGTATGAGAATACTCATCAATTATTAATTATAATTTTTGATTATTTTACAATGTAAAGTTAGTTTTTTTATTAATATAACAGTCTTTTATATGATAATTAACCTTGTTTATAATGTCAAATTCTATAATATAATAAAATTTTATGGTATTTTAAATGTAAATTATTATTTTACAGATTTTAAAAGAAAAAAATAATTTTTGACTTTTGTAAATAATTAGTCTATAATACTAAGTTTTAACATATAACTTTTATGATAAAATGTTGTTTTATTCTAGTCATTTTCAATTAGAATATTGATTTATAAATTATAATAGAGAATGTAAATATATTTTTTTGAATTTTTATAAAAAAAAATATATAATAAATTATTAATAAAAATATATTTTTATTGATTATATATTGCTATATATAAATGGTATTTAATTATATTCAAAAATTAAATATATTTTTATTAGTAATTTATTTTATAATTTAAAAAATATATATTTTCTTATATTTATAAAAACTTGAAATTAATAACAAAACACATAAAAGTTATATATTGAAACTTAGTATTATTGTATTATTATAGACTAATTTTTATTAATAGTTTACAAAAAAATTAAAAAATTATTTTTTTTAAAATCTGTAAAATAACAAGTTATATTTAAAATATTATAAAATTTTTTATTATATTATAAAAAATTAACTTTGTAAATATTTAAAAATTATAATTAATAAATATTCTTATATTTTTTATTAGTTATTATATTTTTAAAAACTTTAAATTTTAATAAAATAAATATTAAGAAATCTTTTTTATTATTATATTTTTGATAAAAAGAATAAAAAATATCTTAAAACTTTTTATATTTATTAAATTACATATAAATGAGAATTATATAATTAATAATTTTTAATATAAGTAATAAAAATTATTATATTATTAATTTTTAATTTTATAATCTTAATCTGATAAATATATAAATAATAAAATATATAATAATTAATATTATTTAATATATTAATAAAAAATAATCTAATATTATTATATTTAATTATAAATAATTATTAATTTATATAAATAATATTATTAATTTTTAAATATTAATTATTTTTATTAAAAAAATATTAATTTTAATATAAAACTTTTATAAAAATTAAATTTATTACTTATAAAATCTTTTTATACTTTAATTATATTAAATATAATAATTAATATCAATATTATTTTATATTTTTTTTCTTTTTTTATAAATCTTTTTTATTAATATTAATCTTTAGAAAATTATAAGAATAAAAATTTACTTCTTACTAAATAATTAATAATTAGCTTAAAATAATTATTTATAATATATTTAAAATTATTATTTTATTAAAATATAATATTATTTAAAATTATATAATTTATTATTAAAAAAATATATTTAAAAGAATTTATTAGTAATAGTTATTATTTATTATTTTAATAATTCTATGAAAATAATTAGTATTTTATATTATTATATTATTATATTATTATTATTAAATTTATATAAGCTAAATATATAATCTTTTAATAAATTATTTGATTATATATTTTTTTAAAATCTTTGAATTTTTTATTAGTAACTTATTTATATTATATATAGTAATAATCAAAAATAATATAATACTTAAATTTTTTATTAATTATAATTAGTAAAATATATGATTTTTCTTATATATAAAAGTTTTTTAATTTTTCTAACAAATATTTTTTTATTTTTAACTCAAAAAATAGCTTAAGTTCTTTAGTTTAATATATATTTTTTTCAGAATTTTTACTGATAACTTATAGTACATTACAAAAAAAACTATAATTTTTAATTTTTTTCATAAATATTTATTTAAATAATATAAAAATTTAAATATATATACTTAAGAGCATAATAAATAACTTTATTTAAGACTACTTAAACACTTAGCTTATTAAAATTTTTTATAATTTATATTTTTAAAA
>CAJVPS010001533.1:0-15130 GCA_910591765.1 Ambispora leptoticha | reverse complement strand
AAATTTTATTTTATTTATATTTTTATTTACAAAATATTA
This sequence comes from Ambispora leptoticha, assembly GCA_910591765.1. Classification (NCBI taxonomy): domain Eukaryota; kingdom Fungi; phylum Glomeromycota; class Glomeromycetes; order Archaeosporales; family Ambisporaceae; genus Ambispora; species Ambispora leptoticha. The sequence goes on along the minus strand of CAJVPS010001533.1, from coordinate 15,091 downwards.
CAGAAAGAAGTTTCATTTTGTTCAGCCGTATTTTGCTGTAACTTCTGGAGCTTATTCTCTAAATTTGCAACCCGAACACGCAAACTATTCCGTTTGACAAATAGTTGCCAATACCTGGATTCTCGTATATATTCTTCCCAGATTGCTTCGAAGGACCGAAGATTTCTAACCGCAACTTGTGCTTATAAGTTCTGCACCTGGTTGTGGAGAGCAACCAAACGACCGTGGACTGAACTTTCTTTTCTTCGACGTGGCATCTGAAATAAAAACTTAATTAGAAACTATTATTTCTAAGTAGATATACTAAAAATGGAAAAAGAAAAAAAATATATTGGCAAAGCACTTATCCCAAGAATATAACAAGCAAGGTCCATTACTTGCTATACCAATGGAAATAAGTTCCTAACCTACTCGCACAAGAGACCACGAGCATCGAAAGTAAAAAGAGGAAAATATAAAAGAAAAATATCTACTTGGGCCAACTACATAGTGCACCAAGATAGATGACTGGCCAAGCCCCATATGCCTAAATTAGACGAGACTTAGCGCACAGCCAGAAAAGTATACACACCTTCGAGACGATAGCAAGATAAAACGACAACAAGAAACAGTGAGGAAAATAAAAAGTTTTTAATAAACTACAAGAAGCAAAGAGACAAGAAATTAGAAAACTTTAGGAAACAAGAAAGGAAAAGACAAAAAGAAGATAAAGATCAAAAGCTGTGGATAAAAAATTTTTAGGATTTAACGATGCTAAAAACCAAGGGAATAAATAATGGAAATTGTTATTGTTCTCAAGATAAAAATCAATAAACGACTAGTCGTAACAAACAATAAACACAAGATGATTATCGATTAATGGATATAAAAATAGAAACAAAGAAATTTCAACAAAGAAATAGAAAAAAATAGAAGAAAATAGAAGCATTTAGAATAAAAAAAAGAAAATTTGATTGACCGATATAGAAATTAGGCACAAACAATTGCCAAAATAGATAAGCAATGTAATGTTACTATTTTTAGAGAAAGATTAACACAATTAGCCATAATGAATAGATCAGATGATACATGCAAAAAATAATCACAAGCAACAATGTGATTGCCAGAATAGGAAAAAGACAGATAATTAAACAAATAATAGCTAATTTTAGACAAATTAGCATATGAAGTTCGGAGACCTCACTTTTTAAGAGAGGAAACAGACAAAGAATTTGTTATCGATAGAATATTGTAAAATTTTTTTTTTTTTTTAGAAACACCAGTAGCTTAAGAAAACAGTGCTTTAATAGCCAAAAAAAGGAGCTATATAATTATAGCGTAAGTTAGTAAACAAAAACTTGTTTGCTATTTTTAGAAGACAAAGACTCATTATATCAAAATATATGAGTACAGAAACACCTGTGAACTGCAGAAGTTATGCAGTACATCAGAACAATCCTGTATAACTCCTTGAATACACACTTTATTTAGATTAATCACATTTAGCATTTTTACAGAGTAAAAATTTTAAGGCAAGGAAAATGTTACAAAGTAAATTTTTAGTATAGATTTTATTAAACATTATTTAGTTATTTTTAGTTATTATTATTTAAAATATTTATATTTTTATATAGTTAAAATATTGGATATATTTATTATATTATTATATATTAGTTTTATATATATTTAGATAGAATATTATATAGCATTAATATAAAAACATTTTAATTGGCTATTGGAAGTGTGGCATAGTCACATGACCTCACATGACCTCAGGTGATACAAAGTTATACAAGAGAGTACTTTTGGTTATACAAAGAAGTAACACAAAAAAGTAACACAAGTTCTCTCAAGTTCTCCTACACAAAGTCCCCCAAGTTTCCCCTACACAAACACAAGTGTTTTGGATACAAAATCCCTTAGGTTCCCCTCCTCCAAGTTCCTCTTTACAAACAATAAATAAATATAAACAAATTGAGTAATGTTTATATTCCCCCAATTTCCCCAGTATAATCCTCCAACTTTTTCCAACACAATTCTCCAAACTTTTCTCACTAATGTTACTCATCCCCCAATATCTCCTTACACACTGTGTACCTTTTCTTTGGTACAGTAAAGATATATAAAGTGTGCCTTTTCCCCTCTCTGCCAATTCTATAAGTTTCTATACTTCACCTAAACTCTGTTCTCTCTATACCCTTCTTGTAAATGTGATATTCCCCCTCTAGGGTAATTCCTATAGGCAAGGTTTATCTGTGTTTTTGCATGAAATAAAGTTATTCTATATACTGTTATTATCTCGAACCATTTGCCTCCTGCTGTGTAGTTAAGTGAACAACTACACATCCACCCTGTGTATATTTGCAGAAGTCAATCACTGCACTGGGTGACCTTGTTACTTGGTTGTATTTTACTAAGAAGGCTACAACCCTGTAACAATAGGGTTAGTTAACTATATTTTGTTGTTTAATATAAAAAAAAAAAAACTGTTTTGAAACATATTATTTAATAAAATTGTTTAGCATTAAATAATGCAGTTTTAAAATACATTATTTAATAAAAATTTTGTTGTTTAATATTAAATAATGTGGTTATAAAATATGTTAGTTAACAAAATTTGTTGTTTAATACATTATTATACTAATTTTTTAATGTGTTAATCTATGAAGGGTTCATTTGTTTACACTTTTAAGTATTAACTAATATTATGCATTAGTTAATATTTATTAAATGTTTTTAAAACTTTCTGATGTATAGAAAACAAGACTTGCAGCTCTAAAAAAAAAGCAGAAAGACTAAAAATAATACTCAGTTTCTTAAAAAACTAAAGTAAATAGAGCAGAAGCAGCAAAAATATAGAAAAAAAACTCGAAAAATTATCGATAATTTTGCTTTTTGCAAGTCATTTGAGAGATTAGCCTTGACACTGTAATGCAAATCAGTTGCTATCATACAAGATACATGATATGTAATGAAGAATAAACAAAAAAACATATTAAAAAACATATAACAGATGAAAACAAAGAAGATATACAAATACAATAACAAAATAGTTACGTGAAGCAAAAAACAATAGAAAATGCTGAAACAAAACTTATAACAGCAGAACAAGCAGAGGAACGAATAAAAGCAATATATATAGAATTGAAAAAACATAAAGTAGAAATAATTAAATATACAGAACTTGTATTTAGAAAAAGAAATAATATAGTATATCAAGAGGCAGTATAGCTAGAAATCGATCTAACAAAACACATTCTACTAGACGAAATAATCAGTATTATAAAAAACTTATATGCAAGACTTGTGGGTCAATAGCGTAATAGTTAGCACTCTTGGGTCATAATCGCAAGATCGCGAGTTCTAGTTCTACTGGGTGACGAATGCTCTGCTAGAACTACGACTAGATATGATCTTCAGAGGATTTTCATCAAAAAAAAAAGAACAAGATTTGAACAAGATTCATACAAGTTGCAGTCTGCTAGCATAGCTACAGGGCTGGGGATGATCAGACAAGGCACAATACATTAACAAACGATGCTAATATTGAGAAAATTCAGCACTAAAACCAAGATATTAAGATATAAAAAGAACGAAACGGCTTGTGGGTCATGTGAAGTTAGAAAACTGCAGATCTAAATATAGATCCTATACCGTGGCACCAGAAACCTGGGATGTCATATGACATACTTAACAAAGCATGAATTATCTTACCAGTATGATAACTAAAAAAAGCACTACATGCATCTGATAATCTCTGCAGAAATGAAAATTCTGGCTTTTAAGAGATGTGAAAGATCCAAAGGTATCTAAGGACCTTCGAGATGTAGAGGGAGATATAAAAAAAAAAAAAACTTATATGCAGCAAAAAGAGAAAGGCTGTTTACACATAATAAAGAAAAGCTAAAATAAAAACAGGATAGATGAAAAGACTAGATAAACAAAGAAAATGCTAACAAAAACAGTATAATAAAATAATATTAGAACTATTATTGCAGTACTTTAGAGAATCTGTCAAATTGATGAAAATAAAACAACAGGTAGAGAAAGAAAAAAATAAAATTAAAAAAAAAAAGAAAGATACAAGTTTAACAAAAAGCAAAGCCTCTAGAACAAAGACAACAAGAAGTTAAAGAAAAAAGAAAAATATCAAAGAAAAGAATTATAGGAAGAGATATTGAAGGCCTTATAGAGAAGAAAACTTTAAACAAGCTAATCAAAGAATCAAGACCAAGAATTTTAGCAACAATCTTAATAGATGATGAAGACTCTATCCAACATATATCTTAAAAATCTACAGATGAAAACACTGAAGTGGATAGTAGAGATTATATACCAAGTAAACTTAGAAAGTAAACAAGATAGTGTTAAAAATTGGAAAAAGAAGAAAAAATAAATCTTAAATATATAGAATAGACAAATTAAATCTATAATAAACACCAGTATAAATAAAGAAATATTATACAAGATATAGCAATGGAAAGAACAATAGAAAGCAAAAATTAAAAAAAAATATTAGATTTAGAATAGCAAAAGAAACTATAAAGAAAATTGTTGAAAATCAAGAGAAGTATATTAAATTATAAAAAAAGTTGTATAAAAGAGAAGCAAACTTATAAAGTAAGAAAGAGAAAGCAGACACTTAGTTCTGAAGAGTCAAAAATTGGGAAAAAAAGAAAAACTTTATATTTGAAACAATAAGAAAGTTTTTAGAAGAACCAAGAAAACAAAAGAAGTATATAAGAATCTAAAAGAAGCTTATTAGAAGAAAATTAAGACTATAAAGCAGAAAAAAAAGAAAGCATTAGGTTTCAATGAAAGAGAAAAAAAAACTCATACAAATGAACTAAAATCTAGAAGCAGAAGAATCAAAAGTAGTATAATATAATAATACAGAGTCTTAGTAAAGCTATACTACTTGACTTAATATATAAGAGAATTAAGAAATGTGTTTGCAAACAAGGAAAAAATAAAATAAGAAAGTAACCTAAAAGAGACTTTAAAGTAAAACAATAAACCAAAAATAAAGAAAAGAGGCAATGGCTTTAATCCTAAAACACAATAAAATACTCAAGAAAAGAAGAAGAAGAGGCGATGACTCAATTCAATATACTAAAAATAAATACTCAAAGAAGAAAGAAGAGACAATGGCTCAACTTTAAATATACAATAAAAATACAATAAAAGCTTTTATTAAATACAATAAAAAGAAGGTAGGTGATAGCTACATTTCCAAGAAAATAAACTATAAATAACAAGGAGTTAAAAGTAGAGAAGAGACAGTCTGCTCTGCCTTGGAGAAAAAGGCGGAGTTTTTATATCTTTTGGACTGTTAGTAAATAACCCAGTTAACATTCTAGTTAATGACTCAGTTAATAACCTAGTTAATGACCCAGTTAATGATCCTTTTAATAACCCAGTTAATGACTCTTTTAACAACACAGTTAACAACCTGTTTAACAACTCAGTTAATATACTAGTTAATATACCTATTAACATAACAGTTAACATATCTGTTAATGTACCAGTTAACATATCTAATATTATACTAAAATTAATACTATTTGTTAAAAATTTTATTATTAAACTAAAGCTAAAAATAAACATATAATAAATATAAATTATACTAATAAAATATACTAATAAAATCTTCTAAAATATGCTAATAAAATTTACTAATATAACATTATTCTCTCCTTGAAAAATTTTGCTTCGCAAAATTAAAAATTTAAAAATTATAAAAGAACTATTGTAGTGCTATTACAGGGTTGTAGCCTTCTTAGTAAAATACAACCAAGTAACAAGGTCACTCGATACAGTGATTGACTATTACAAATATATATGAAGTAGAGGTGTAGTTGTTCACTTAACTATATAGCAGCAGGCAAATAGTTCGAGATAGTAACAGTATATAAGATAGCTTTATTTAATACAAGAATGGTGATAAGCCTTGCCTGTAGAAATTACTTTAGAGGATGAATGTCACACTTTACAAGATAAAAAGAGGTAAAGGATATCAGAGTTTAAGTGAAGTGTAGGAACTTAAAAATTGGCAGAAAGAAGGAAAAGACACACTTTATATATCTTTTTTGCCCAAAGCAAAAGTACACAATGTACAAGGGATATTGGAGAATGAGTAACATTAGTAGGGGAAGTTGAGGGATTGTGTCAGGGGAAGTTGAAGGATTGTACTTTAAGAAGTTGATGAATTGTATTAGAGAAAGTTGGAGAATATAAATATTACTCGATTTGTTTATATTTATTTATTGTTTGTAAAGGGGAACTTGGAGGACTTTGCAATGTGATGTGAGGCTTGTGATACAGTATCTTGTGTTTAACACATTTAGGATTTCATATAAAGGAATTTGGAGGATTCTGTGTAGAAGAACTTAGAGGAAATTGTGTTACTTTTCTGTAGTACCTTTCATATAATCTAAAGTACTCTTTTGTATAGTGATTTAAGCTGGCTAAAGTAGCCACAGCTAAGCTGGCTTAGCTGGCTAAGCCAGCCAATATAATTCAATTGGCTAGCTAATACAGCTAAAGATCACATGATTTATGAATAGTAGAAACTTGAAAAGAATATAAAATACTTTTGAAAAATTTTCCAAAATATATCAGAGTTGATCAAAATTTAGAGTCAAAATAGGCTAGAGTTGATAAATTTCTTCCTAAATCTTACTAATGAAATGGTAGCCTATATACTAAGTAAAGCTGCTCAGATAATAATTTTGCTGTAATATAGTTAGCTTGTATTATTACTTAATGCCAGCCTAGCTCTGGGCTTATTCCGATCCTAAATTTTGGTCAGTCTGCTGAATTTTGGTTGCTCTATCCTTAGCCATTAGCCAGCTGCTTAGCCAATGTTTTGGTCAGCTAGCTTAGCCAACCGACCAAAATCATGTAGCTTAAATCACTACTTTTGTATAATCTTGTATTATCTTAAGTCATGTGAGATTATGTGACTGCGCCACACTTCTAATAGCCAATCAAATTATTTCTATATATCGACTATAAAATTACTATCTAATATAATATAATAATATATAATATAAGAATATACTAAATATAATTAAGAATAAACTAACTAATAATATATATAATAATGAATAATACTAAGCTAAAAATAACTTAAATTTCTATACAAAATGCTACACTAAAATCTGAGTCCACCAGGGTGATCACGAAAATTACAGGTCATGTGATGATCGATAAAATAACTTAATATTCGGTAAAATTAGAATTAACGTCAAAGTTAATGTTAGTATTAGGGTTAAAGTAGAATTCTTATAGTAAAATTGCTCAAGGAAATTTTTTTATTAGAGCATAAAGACCAGTTTCTTATGCAAATTCGTGAGATAAAGGAGGTTTTTGACAAAGCTTAAATTTTTCTGATCATGTTACGTTACATGAAATTATGATTTATTATTAGTTAATTTGTCATCAATCATCATATGACCTGTAATTTTTGTGGTCACCCTGGTAGACTTCTAAAATCTGCTTTGTAATATATTCCTCCTCTTAAGATTTTTATTTCATAAAAATCCTTTGACTTTTGTACCATCTACAAAAATTAATAAGCCGATTAAAATGTGTTTTACTCAGTTTACCAATAGTTTTGAGAGTAATAGTCTGGGTGCAATAAATTTGTTCATATCCAATAGCATTGAATAAGCGGTAGGTCCTTTTCTAAGCTCGTAGCCGGTTTATTTTAATTTTATACTGAGAATAGAGGTTATCAATTAGTAAAGCTTCTAGATAATAACTATATACAAAAGCTTGCTCCCTGTTATAATTTTTCCTATTGATAACATTGGCATATGCTTCAAGAATCTTTTTGAAACATTGTTCCTACTGGGTAGTCATAGTTATAAGTATGATAACAGGATGAATTTCACTAGGGATCATGCAAATTAATTCAGCTTTAATTTGTCTAAGTGGATTACTATTGTTTGCAAATGCTGCATATGATTAATCTAAATTTAGAATAAAGTAGGTACTTGAGGCATCATACAGAATAGTTCTGATATATTGCAGTTGTTTATACAATTCCTGCAGTTTACAGGCCTTGTAATAAAGTCGAGGGACAATCCAAGAGAGCAAGTTGTTGGGTAAGGACATTTTTGTTAGAGAGATTTAATTGTTTTAGTTTTAATTGTTAGAAGAGGTGTTGGCAGAATTAAAGTAAAGGAAGGCAATTTCAAGTCCTTTATATATCTATTAAAATTTTGTTCATGCTTCTTAGTTGAAACTGTGTTATGAAACTATTCAACCCATGCTGTCTTGTTGTATTGCCCATATGCAAAATTTGTTCAATACATGCTGTTTTCTTATGTTCCCCATATGGTGAGTCTTTGTCTTCTAAAAATAGTAAACAAGATTTTTGTTTACTAAATTGCAACATAACCATATGGCTTTATTTACTTCCTATTTTGTTTTGTCTAATAAAGTATACTTTTTTAGAGGTTTTGAGGTTTTTAAAAATAAAAATTTTTACAATATCCTATTGGTACAAATTCTAAAAATAAAAATTTTTACAATGTTCTATCAGTACAAATTCTTTGTCTGTTTTCCTCTCCTTAAAAATGTGAGGTCTCTTAACTTCATATGCTAATTTGTCTAAAATTAGCTATTGTTTGTTTAATTGTCTATTTTATTCTTATTCTGGCAATCACATTGTTACTTGTGATTGTTTTTCTGCATCTATTGATAATCTTCTAGTCAAGGCTAATTGAGTTTTTCCATTATTTAATTCCTTGGTTTTTGGTATTGTTAGATTCTAAAAATCTTTTATCCACAGTTTTGGTCTTTATCTTCTTTTGTTTTTTTCCTTTTCTTGTTTTTAATAATTTTTCTAATATCTCATTTCTTTTCTTCTTGTAGTTTTCTCAAAAACTTTTATCTTTTGTTGCTTTCTTCTTGTTGTTTATCTTGCTGTTGTCCCAAAGGTGTGTATATTTGTTCTGGCTGTGTACTAAATTTCATCTAATTTAGGCGTATAGAGCTTGACTGGTCTTCTACTCTGGTGCACTATGTAGTTGGCCCAAGTAGATATTTTCCTCTTTGTTTTTCCTCTTTTTCATTTCGATACTTGTGGTCTCTTGTGCAAGTAGGATAAGAACTTATCTCCACTAGTATTGCAAGTAATAGACCTTGCTTGTAATATTCTTAGAATAAGGGTCTTTTTAATTGTTTCTTTTATTGTTTTCAAGTTTATACGTTTAGAAATAATTTGTTTCTAATTGTTTTTCTATTACAAATGCCTTGCCATGGTAAAGGTAGTGCGGTTGCAGATCATTTGTCGATGCTCCAAAATCAAGTTATAACTTTGAAGACTAAAGCATTGATTAAGAATCCTACAGCTCTTGATGTGGTATGTAAAAACTTCATCTGAGAAGTCTAATATAAGAAAGTTGCTACAGAAAGAGATAGATTACGAGTTTGAGTAGCAAATTTGGAGATTGAAGTTAAGGAATTAAGAAATAGAGTTAAGAAAAATGAGAGTAGAAGTAGTTTTTGTATTATTTTGTAAATAGATCAATAATAATAAAATAGAAATTTTAAATCTAATTCTAATAGTAATAAATAATAAAATTTGTAATAATTATAATAATAAAATGAGAATTTCTAATTTTCACCGGGGGGGAAATCACCGCCTAATCACATGACTTAAATGTTACACAACATTTGCTATATTTCTAACCCGTGATAAACAAACTGTGATTTATACATTGTGTAACTACAGTCAGACCCTCTAAGTGCACGTCCTATGAAACACCTCCCTAAATGCACGTCTTCTCTTGGGCCCAACTAATATTACATCTATATATTTTTACCTCCCTAAATGCAATACCTCTCTAAGTGCACGTTTGACCAAATTTTTATATATGGTCCCGTCGCATTGCATTTAGGGAGGTCTGACTATATAATGTAGGCGCAAATTTTGTTCTGTTAATAAATAAGATGTACACGTACATACGTACGTACATATGTATATCGTACGCAACATAATTAATAAATGGCCAAATTCAAAACATGCGTAACTCAACAAATACAATGGTCAAATTCAAAACATGCGTAACTCAACAAATACAAAAAAACGCTTTGTAACCTTTAAATTTTGCATATAAAATTACCTTTTATAAATCAAACCCTAACCTGATACGTACGTAGCAAACCCTAACCTAACATAATAAACACTGATAATCTATAATGCTATGCCTATAGATAGACTTACTCATATTTCGATCTAAAGCCTTACTAATACATAAAAATCAAGGTTGATCTCTTAACAAATAAACTCGGAAGATATATACCCATTATAACATCGCTAAAAAATAGCACTCATACAAATTATTCATTATCATTCTTTCCAAAATTACTGAATGCACAAAAACCCAGCATTGATATAAAATACTTACGTACGCACCAAGCCTGAATCGTTTAATTTAGTAATTACATACGTAGCTACGCACAAAAAGCAAACAAATAGTATGTACATACGTACATTCGAAATTAACAATGACAAAGCATATCAAACTAAGCAAACAGACAGCAGTCTTTCTCAATTAACAATGCAGATATCATACGATACAATACATAGATCTATAGCGATAAATCAAACTATACTACGTATAAAACTCTCATTTTTGCATGTTGCCCTATTATGTTTCTATTAACCCTGATTAATTTTGCATGTTGCCCTATTGTGTCCCTTATTTCCACAATTTTGACATGTTTTCCTATTGTCTTTGATTTCATATTCATTAGTAATTTCTGAAGTTTGTGGATGTCGCATCTTTTTAGCACGTTGATCTTGAACTTCAACATTGCTTTTTGCTCGTCCAGGCGGACGTCCCTTTCTTGTACTAACCACAGGGTTCTTAATATTGCATTCAATTTCATCCGTTATTGTATCAGGTTCTTGGTTTCCTTGTTTATCCAAGATAAATCCATGACAAATACCCATCAATTCGTCGTATGAATCAGTCGCGATTGCTATATCAAGTACTTTTCTCATAATGCCTTGAGCTCTTCCATACTTTTGTCGTGTATTATTGACTTCTCTCAATGTTTGACTATAAACTTCAGTCTTTCGAACTTGCTTTATGTGATCAAATTTGCATATCGGATATTCAACATCACATGGTACATGGGTTTCATCTGAATTAGCACATATTGTAATTGGGGACTGCTTCCAAATATCATCAACGAAATTGTCTTTATACCATCGCGCCGCAATAAGTCCAATATGCCATTTAGCCTGAGGAGAACAACGTAAAACCTTATAAAAATGTCGGCATGGGTATCCATGAGTTATGATAATATTGCATGTGCATCGATGAGACCCATCTGCTAACAATATAACATAGTTGTTTTTTGATCCACAAGATATAACTACTCTCCAAATTTCTATAACTTGTTCTTGTCTAACCGTTGATATAATGTCGGCAAGACATATTTTCGTGATATCGTAATTATCTTCCCTTGCTCCCTCAATATTGTTAATATTTACTTGTTCCTTAAACAAGATAAAATGTTTTAGTACAGAATTGCAGTAAATTGCTCATTTTGAATTTTTTACGCGGTTTAAAATAGAATCGTCAACAATACCATTCTTCAATAAGAAAATAAAATTATTGTTGAAATTTATAAACCATGAGACTAATACTTTACCTCTACAATTAAATCAACAACCGTGCTATCCATTCGAAAGCAGTCATAGTAAAAACATTCCTGCATTTGTTTACATACAACAAACACCATAGCTGGTAAAAGAGATCGTGAAACAACCGTCTCAATAGAATTAAAATAGGTTTTTGAGATAGTTGGAAGACCGATCATAGGGATTTGTTCTTTATACTCCTCGACTCTCACATATTCGGCTTCTTTATCAAGTAAATCTTGAATTTCTTTTGTCAATTCCAGAAGTGATGAACTTGACCGAACACAATCATGGATTTTACGATTAAAGCTTTCAACCCGTTGAGTGCTATTTGCCCCGGCCGTGAATTGATTATTTGTATAACAGATGGCCCATTTATGTTTAAACGGATCCAATTGTCGCTTAATATAACCACTGATTGATGGATATTCCACTTTTAAACTTTCCCATTGACTTTCAAAAACACTTGAAACTAAGATGTTCCTACACTTAAAAAAAGCCTCACGAAACTCCTTGAATTCTATCGAACTCAGCTTATTTCTAAGATTTTTCTTTAAATTAAGATCAAGGTGGAATATACATAAGCAATGAATAGAATCTGAAAATTCCAAGTTTATTGCGCTAATCATTGCTGGGTCGGAATCGGTAAATACGACCTTTGGTGTTAGACTTCCCATACATTTTTTAATCATTTGTAATGCCCAAGAGAAACTATTTTCTGTCTCATCTTCAAGTAATGCAGTTGCAACAAGTCGCGTTCGATTACAATTGTCGACAACGACAAAGAAACAAGCCACCATATTATACTTATTAGTACGAGACGTTGTATCAAAAAAAAGAACATCGTGATAACGGGTCCATAAAATTTGCTGTTCAGGCGATAGCCATACTAATCCACACAAACGACGCTCATTTTTTTCAAATTTCGCCTCTACAAACCAACGTGAATCCTCAGCTCGTCTTGAATATAACTGTTTCATAAGATCCGCCGCGTCAAATTCAACTCGCGTTACTAATTTTTTTTTTGCTACTTGAATTGCATTATAAAGGGCCTTTTGATAAACCTTTCTTCCAGGAAATTTTCCTTTTAAAAGACGTCCAATGCTTTGTGCGCTAGTTACGCCGTGATGTACACAAAATTCAATAAATTCAACCATGTCATTACCAAGCTTACGATATCTAGCGATATTGGTTGCAGGTGAAGGAACCAACGGATGAGTATGTTTATCCACGACTGTGGTAAAAGAAATCATTGATGTTCTCTTTGAGAAGTTCGCATTAACTTTCCATTCACATTCTGTTGCCTTAGATCGTCGATTTCTTTGATTATTTGGATCCAACACTTTCTTCGCCTGATACTTGCCCGCGCAACTGCACTCCCAACAAACTCTACTTAAAATTTCATTGCTATTTACTATTTAACGATTTATGTCTTTTTATGCCAATTTATACCCGAACTTTGTAGTGCTGAATTTTCTCATTTCAACTAGTAAGAGGCACATCTAGAAAAAAAAAACCATTTTATTCTATTAAAATAAGACAGGCTTTTGAGAGAATTGGAATTGATTTAGTAGGACCTCTACTAATAACATCTTATAACAATTAGTACATTATTGTTGCAACAGATTATTTGACTTGTTGGCCAGAAGCCCAAGTTGTACCAAATGCAGGAGCTTTAACTCTTGCAAAATTTATCTTTGAAGAAATTATATGTTGCCATGGAATATACAAAATTATTCTTTCTGACCAAGAATCAAATTTTAGAAGAGATATAATGAAAGTTTTATATAAAAACTTTCTTATGCGATATAAGTTTTCATCATCATATCATTCCCAAACTAATAGTATAGTAAAAAAACTAAACAGAACTTTGTGTGAATTACTAGCAAAAGTAGGAACTAAGGAAGACTAAGACCTCAATTTGTATACAATATTATTCGCCTACCAGACTAAGAAGCATGCTACTACAGGATATACTCCATTTCAGTTGGTATATAAAAGACAAGCTATCCTGCTGATAGAGCTAATTTTTCTTACTACAGAAACAGAAACAGAAATAGACTTAGAAGATAGTATCTTAACCTGAGCTTTTGATCTTATGGACAAGTAAACAGAAGCTCAAGAGCAAGCCAAGAAGAATACAGAAAAATCACAAAATAAACAAAAAGAAAAACATGACAAGTGACTAAGGCCAGAAGAATTTAAAGTTGGAGACAAAGTTTGAATCCAACAAAAAGATATAGAAGCATCCCACTCTGTGAAATTCGAAGATAAAAGAATAGGACCTTTCACTATCTATTTTAAACTGAGAATAGCACTTATCAACTTATTAATGATAAAAAACAAGTCTTACAAAAATATTACAATAGTGATAGACTTGCTCAATATCATGAATAACAATATTGAGAACCCCAAGTTGTTATTGAAACTTTACTACCCGAATTTAAAAAAAAAAAAAAATTTTATTATTATTTATTCAAATATTTTATTATTTTATTATTTTATTATTTATTTTTTTACAAACAATATTATTTTATTAGAAAATAACTAAGGTTAACCAGGGGGGAAATCCCCGGTTACACATAAATGATCGTTATATAGTTTTATTTTTACGTGTACCCCTGACAGATGCAAGTCTATTTTGACAGCTGTAAATGATCGGAGATTTAATTTATACAAATAAATAGGGGTTCGGTTTGCACATGATTTTATTTCTTTTTGTTCATCGATTTATCGTTAAACGTATAGAACATAGTCAAACAGTCAAAGCAAAGTGACGCGTATATTAAAAGTGAAGACAGGAACGTAAGAAAATCAAGGTGTGTACGAGTGAAACATTCTTTAAGCAGATTTATAGTTACACGTTTTATTATCATTACATTAACTTCTATTGTCTACATATTTTCAGTTATGGAATTATTCGACGATACTGAATCTATTAACGCCACAATTAACGAAGGGTCCAACGAACTATTTGATGAAACAATAAGTGAAAACGATAATATAGGTCACCAACTCATATATGACACAGACTCTTCGGATGAAGAATCGGACGTTTCTTCACTTAAAATAACCTTAGGTAAACATTTCTGTCTAAAGCTATATTGAAGTTTCTCAGTTACAATTCTTCGGTTAAATCTTTTTTTTTGCGGTTCTTTTCGGTGGTCCTTTTTTTTCGGCGGTTCCTTTCTGGTGGTTCTTTTCTGGCGGCTTTTTTTTTCTGACGGCTCTTTTTTTGGGCGATTCTTTTTTTGGGGCGATCCTTCTTTTTGGCGGTTCTTTTTTGGCACGGCGGTTCCTTTCTGGTGGTTCTTTTCTGGCGGCTTTTTTTTTCTGACGTCTCTTTTTTTGGGTTATTCTTTTTTTGGGGGCGATTCTTCCTTTTTGGCGGTTCTTTTTTGGCATTTTTTCTTTTTCGATCTTTTTTTTGGCGGCTTTTATTTTAAC
>CAJVPS010001532.1:0-15132 GCA_910591765.1 Ambispora leptoticha | reverse complement strand
ATTAAAAATTTTTAATTTTAAAAATATAAATTATAAAAAATTTTAATAAGATAAGTATTCAAGTAATCTTAAATAAAATTATTTATTATACTCTCAAGTATATATATTTAAATTTTTATATTATTTAAATGAATATTATGAAGAAAATTAAAATACCTGGTTTTTTTTGTTATATATTATATTATTAAATAGAATAAACTTTGCTAATTCTGATTATATAAATTTTATTTTAAAATTAATATAAAAATTCTCTCAAAAAATCAATTAAATTTAGTAAATATAAAAAATGATCAATTTAATTCAAATAATAATTATAGAATTTCTAGTAAATCAATTTTTATAAAAATGATATATTCTAAAAGCTTAAATTTGGAGATTATAATAAATATTAATTATAAAATTTGAATTATTAGTTACTTTATAATTATTTTGTATCAATTTTGACTAAAATAATTAATATTCAAATTATATATATATATTAGAAATAATATGATAATTAATTTTTATATATTACAGAATATAGTTTTTTACTTATATTTTGAATAATAAATAAATTGATTTATAATTTGTAATGAAAAAATATAAATATATTATTAAATAAAATAGATTTTACTATTTCTAATTATATTAATTTATTTAAATTAATATATTCTCATAAAAATATGATTAAAGTTAGTAAATACAAAATTAATTAAATGAGAATTACAGAATTTCTAGTTGTATTATGTCATATATATTAAAAAAATAAGCAACTTTTAAAATAAGCAACTTCTAAAATAAGCAACTTTTTATTTTAGATCCAGAATATGATAAAATTATAAGATCCAAAAATAAGCAACTTTATATTTGGAATCAGTTTTAAAAACTTTTAATATACATTAAAATTATCTACAAAAATAATTATATTTCCATTCTCTTTTACAATATCATTCTCATCTACTACATTTATATCACTCTTATCCATTACACGTATATCATTTTCATTCATTTTGCATCACTTTTCTTACCACTTTCTGTATTGATAAACTTAGTAAAAATTTCATCATCCTCCAATCTATCCAAAGTATTAAAAATACAATACTTTCAAAATACTCGCTGAACAATTTCTGGGCTTATTTCATTTCAGTACTAAGAATTTACTCACACACTGTATATAAGCTTGCACATTTCAGATTTCTACCTGCAGTTTCTCTAGCTCTATCACTTGCCATCCATATATGCCAATAATAATGAAGGGCAGCTTTGAAAGAATGATTGATAGAAATATCTAATGGTTGATATAGTGATGTGAGACCATCTAAAATAACAACAAGATCGATAATATTTTTTTCATCTCTTTTTTGATATCATCCGTAAGATGTACTTTGAAAGAATTATAAATAAGCAATTAAGGTTCTTTGTTGTAATCACCTGGTTGTTTTCTTGTAATATTATGAGTCCAATTTATTATTCCTTTTTCATTCATCCAGCCTTTTTCATGAAACAAGATGTTGATGTTAGGAGATGGTGGTAGTGTATTTTTAGTTCTGGGCCATTTCTTGCCTTTAAAGATAATGATTGGGAAGAGATTCTGACCATTAGTGATATATAAGAGTGATTGTGAAGATATTTTTATCATTCCAGTGCGAATGTGAACTGTTTTTTTGCCGATCGTTTCAACAGTGAGATCACCAAACCACACAGGAGTCTCGTTCATATTTGTGAAATGGCTAAGTAGAAATTTTTGCGATGATGTAGACCAATTATATAACATTGAAAATCAAGTAATTTTTTTTCAAGATCCTTAGGCGATATTTTTGTTTTACAGCGAAGGGTAAGATTATGCCAGCACAAAAAACGTTTGAGCCAATGTGAGGATTACTTTGAAGTTGTTGGCAATAAGTTTTTTTGTCAAGTTGTCTGTGTCGGTAGCAGTTTGAGCAACAATACTTGACATTTCAAGTTCTTTTCTACCAGCGCCAATGCGACGAGACTTGCAGTTTTTGAGGTCGTCAAGCTGAGTTTGTAAATTTTTCACCCATCTGCTAACCAGAATCTTGTCAACACTGAAGTGGGCTGCAGCTTTGGTATTATTCGAAGCAAGCGCAAAACGAACAACAGCAGCCTTTTCCTCGTCCTCGACAGAATATGACTGTCTTTCGCCCTTTTTTACACGCGTCATGCTAGATACTTATCACGCAAGTCAGTTTTTCATTTTTGATCGGAGAAAAAAATGATATCGCATAAAGCTCCGAAAATAAGCAACACCCCTGATTTAGATTCTCAAAGGTGCATTTTTGGGTTGCTTATTTTCGGGCATATACGGTAAATCGCGTTTAATTCTCGTCAATCCTTTTATAGATGATCTTGTGTGGATGCTTTTGTCAGGGTGTACATCAAAATTAATTAAAGCTAACAAATAACAAATAGATAATATTTTTGCCGTTACTTCTCGTGTTTTATTTTATGATAAGTCTGAGTTGAAGCGCATTGCTAAAAAATTTATAAAATATCTATAACGATAACGACAAGCAAAATTGCGCCTTATATATGTAGAAAAAATACGCAATAAAAAATTGAAAATGTCGAGGCGATAAGTTTCTATTGGTAGTATATACACGCGAATGATCTAAATTCTGTGTAGCTTCTAAAACTATTTCGATTATAAAAAAGAATTTTACACAATTTTTTTCAAAAGCACATTAAATATTAACTGTTCTATAGAATTGAGAAGTGGTGCTTATTAATATTAAGTTCTTAGTATTAATTCATTGATTTAAAGTTGAATATTTGGCATTAGACTCATGAAGAAAAGCTATATTGACATACTTTTTAGATTGAAAATATAATAATTCTCTCGAGAAAACCGATTTCACGCAATTTTTTATTGTAATATTGAAATTTTCTGATTTAACGGTTTTTAAATCAGCAATACAAATTTCTCAAAGCATGCAGGTCGTTAAATCGCGCGATGACTGTAAGTATTAAAAGTAACATATGCGCCATGTATAAAACTAATGGAAGAATAAGAATTAGAATATGGTCATGTATGTAGGTTGGGGCTAGTTTTAAAGTTGATACAAGGAGACTGTATTGGTTAATCCTACTCACACTAATCGATATAAATATATAAACGTTTACAATCCATTATCTTATTAATAGTACATGTCCTTTACAATTTGTGATGATCTATATCATTTATTTGTAGTTTAGGTTCTCAGGGAATATCCTTGCAAATTTTGTTTTAATACCTTTGTTTGATAACAATTACCGTTACATGTATTTTAATGCATATATTTATTCCCAGTTTACCATATAATATTTTGGTTTATTCTTTGCCTTTATCATTTTAAAAAATTTTTCACATTAATTAAACGAATTATTATTTTAAAGCTTGCTTTACGCTAAATTCTCGAAATTCTTTATCATATATTGAAATCTCTCTGAACTATTGTTAGCTAGTGACATCGACGAATAAAGATTATGGATGTACGTTTTAAATAATAGAAGAAATTTTAAGGAGCCCAATTCGCAACTTAAAATACTCACGCTTTCTTCATTATTTAGTCCATTAAGGAATTACTAGCATATTTGCAAAGCACTTTTATAAGTCATACATGTATTTAGCATTGACTTGGAATAAGAAGATAAGTTTTGAATGAAATTTCGAATTGTTGACCCAGCTTTGAAATAATCTATAATTTTATCCAACACTTCATCACGCTAACAGTATTTAATTCTAAGCTTATTTTCTCCTCTTCAAGAAAGATTATATGCAACAATAATAACAAAATTTGTTTGATTCTAATATTTGTTTGTTCCGTGACGTTTTACTTTTTCAAATGCACCTTTGTTGTGGTCCCGGGTACAATAATATTGGCGTAATCGGAATTTCGTGATTTTAAATAATCTGTATAACGATAAGTTTTTTTTTTACGTATCTGTTACATGTATTACAATATGAAAATCTTTGCACAAAATTCCCACCCAAGGAATATGTGATTGTCAATACCTCATTTGGGAATATATTAATTATAACATTACCAGGGAAAGATTAAGCTTTGGAAATAGTATTTACATGTAAATTTGTCTTCCTGACATTTTTAATTAGTATTCCAAGACAGATTAAAACACTGGTTGTGTCGGATTTGGTTTGCCGGTCTGATTAAACATTTGTGCATGAACGACAAATTTTGTTCATCCTTATTGGGATGGATTACATGAAGGTTACATATTTCCAAATCGGATGGTGGGTTGGGTACATGCACATACATTATCCATTGCCTCATTAATAACAATTTTCGTTTCACTGCAGAGTTGTTTGTTCTATTTTAACCAAATCATAGAGATTTTGGATGGCAGTGAATTTAATGATTTCCTAATTAACACAGTTACCCTGGAGCACTGCCCGTTCAAATTTGGATAATGAATTTTTGGCTGAACTATTTCGTTTTGCGCTACCGCATACAAGCATTTTTTGCCATTGTGAAATTTCCTACATTTGGCATTCTTCTAAATGACACCACACCCTACTGAAATAAAGTATCTCCATTTTCGACCAAATCAAGTTTTTTGAATAATACAGAGGGGCACTGTCGTCACAAAAGTAACGCCCTATACATGTACGAATTGCATGGTAATTTCATAAACAATCATCTGATCTTTTAATTGAGGACAGTAATAGTACACGTATTATATGCACATATACGAGAATTAGCAGACTTTTAATGATTAATAGAAGTAATATGGCAATTCCAATATAAAAAGAGATCCTTCAACCTCACAACTTCCTCACAACCTCTCAACCAAATTACCAACTAAAAAATCTTATTACGTTACGAAATGAAATCAATTATTTTATCTTTGACTGTCGTTCTTGCTTCCATCGCTTATGTTCAAGCGGGGACATGCACCCTTAGTAAGATCATGTCATTCGATTAATTTGTTAATATATAAAATTTGTTGTACTAATGACATTTTCATTTCTTTAGCTTGGTTCGGCCAATATCGACATGAAACTGGTAATCAGAGTGGTTGTTACGGTGTTGATGAGTCCGATCCTATAACAAAAGTTACTGTCAGTACTGTTGGTAGTTCCTACATTTTTTACAGTGACTACGGCTGCACAGGAGATGCAATCATAACCGGCCACGATACCTCTTCAGGTCCTCCAGTTAAAGCAAAATCTGTCTATCTAACATGTGCATAAATTTGTAATGCGTATAAATGTATATTTAAATTAATGTAACTCTAGGCAAAAGTTGAGTCTAAGTTAGTGTTACATGATAATATATCAAAGATTAAGTGTAAAATAAAATTCGACCAATCCAATTGCAAACGCATAAAATTCAAATTTTCTATATTAACTAGCTTTTGATCCCAAGTCAAACTTTAATCCTAACTTTACCTTTTATAATGAAATTTCTATCTTGCTTTTAGCTTCCCATATTAGGTAATTTAACTTAATCTAAGTTTAAATAACGAAATTTTTAATGGCGTAATATATGAATAAATAAAAAATTAGAGTTGATTGTTTTAAGAATATGTATCAGATGACCCGAAACTTTTTCGCCATTGCAACTTACATGAACATGTATATGTAACAGCTACATGTACATGTATATGTTTCGAACACAATTACATTTACATATACATGTACATGTACATGTAATGTTTGTCGTGAAAATGTATTGCATCCGGAAAAATTTGCGTTAATTCCGGATATTATAGTACCCAGATATATTGTGTAGTATCCGGATATTCATTGAGAATTTAAAATACTAGCAGGATTGTGGATGACGGCGAACTACAAAGAAAAAAATTAATTTTAAAAAAGTGTAAATATCTCCATAACTAATGAACCAAATTTAATGAATTTGAAAGGTCTAGTTATGATGCATCTTATTTAATTTGATTTACTAGATGCAAAAATATCATGATTCAAAAGCAATGTTCAAAATCATACAAAATCTCTTTGAAGTTCTTCATAATTCTGTTAGTATTATTTTAAACGATTGACATAATATTAATAAAATTTCAATTTATATTTTGCAAATATCTAATATTATTCCATTTATATTGATAATATAATTGAAAATACCTGATAATATTATATAAAAAATTTTGAATTCGTATAAATTTTGTAGGAATATATATATAGAACTCACATAGATAACAGTAAAAGAAGTTTAATTTATGCAAAACTTATGTGAAAAGCTATATAAAACTCATATAAAGTCTTTTGTAAAGTCTATATATAATATCTATAGAATTTATGTGAAATATTATATCAATTTTATAAAAGTTTCTATATAAATTTTACATGCTATATAAACTCTAATAATTTATTTCTATTTTGCAAATTGATTAGCCAGCAGTGATCTTGTATGAAATATTGAATGTTTATAAGCCTGACATTTGAATAAACAGCATTTTGAAAAATCAAAAATGATATCTCAAAAGATCGAAATTTCAATTACATGAAATTCTGAAATTATATTAATTTTAATATTTCTTGCATTTTGAAATAAGCATACTTTTGGAATTTTAATCTTTCAGAATTCTGTTTATTTGGAATATTGTTCATTTGTGATTTCAATTTTCAGGATTTTGTTATTTGGAATGCTTTGAACTTATGAAATTACAGAATTTAGTAATTCAAAATTTTGATTATTACGTGCAGAACATATATAAAAAAACTTGCACAATATTTAACTGTTTTTAGGATAAATTAAAATGCATCTTCACTAAATACACGAACTTGCATAATATTTTGATAATTCTTTGTCTTTATCATTTTAAATATTTTTCATATTAATTAAGTAAATATTATTTTAAAATTTACACTGTTTTTGTTGAAATTGCAAATTTCTTAATTTCATATTTATTATAATTTTTATATTATTAACTTAATATTCGATAAACTTATATCACATTATTATTTTTAATTATTATTGTGGCCAATTTTCTTGTGATTTTGGCAGTGTTAAAGAATTTTTTTTTATAAAATATTTAAAGCTTTGTATTTGATAATGCCAAATTTTGACAATGTCAAAAACATGCTGAAGAGCTAATTGTAGAAAAGTAAACAAATATATATATATATATAAAGAGCACTTTTAATATTAAGAAGCTTGCATGCACTAACTATTAATTAAAGATAAATTGATATTTATTTTGTTAAACTGTGTTCTCTAATTAGATAATCTTCAAAACTTGATTACAAGTAATGGAAAACCGCCACTACAAATAAGCCATTATCAATATTTGTCGTTTGGATTGTAGCAATAAGTTTCATTATATTCTTGTTTTGTGAAAAGCACTTCGGATTTTTGATTATTGTTTACAGGTCATGTTAATAAGTCCTGTCAATTTGTCTTTGTTTTCATTTGATTCTTGTGCAGCCAAAGATATAAGTCCTGTTGTTGATTCGGTTTTTGATTAGCAGAAACATCTTAATTACTATTATTCAAAAAACCTCTTTCAATTCTTAGCTTTAGGTTAATTTGCATACAAATCGGAATCTTTTAGAACTCCAAAGAAACTCTTTGACAGTAAATAATTTGGTCTAACTCCATAAAACTCTGATTACACGTGATTATTGAGTAAAGTCTACTTTTTAATTAAAGTGTAGCTGTATTAAATTTTAAATACGCTAAAATCTCGAAATTATTAATCATATATTAAAATTTTCTCTAACACATTGTTAGCTGGTATTCTTTGGATGTACATTTGACAGTGTTTTAATGATAGAAGAAATTTTAAGAAGTCCAATTTGCAACTTAAAATACTTACGCATTTTTTCACTATTTAATCCATTAATCCTCTTAAGGAACTATTAGCATATTTGTAAAGCACTTTTTATAAGTCATGCTTGTATTTGGAATAAGAAGATAAGATTTGAATGAAGTTTCGAATAGTTGACACAGCTTTGGAATAATACATTAATCTATAATTTTATCTAACGCTTTCATCACGCTAACAGCATTTAAATTTAAGCTTAATTCTTTCTCTTCAATAAAAGATGATATGTAAGAATAATAACAAATTTGTTTAACTCTAATATTTGTCTGTTTTTATTTTTTTCAAATGCGAACAGACTACTTTTGTTGCGGCCCCGAGCACAATAATATTTACGTTATTGAAATTCCGTGATTTTCTCAGAATTTTCTTGGATTTCGTAACATTTGACCGAATTAAAGACCTGGCTTGGGACTTGTATGTTTTGTGTAAATATCTAACTACATTAGGAAATTTAATAATAAATCTGATGACGTTATCATTGTTACATACAGTATATACATATTCTTTATTGGTCCATTCCATTGTCATTATGTGCACTCACAAGAATTTTGTTTCACGTTTCACTCTTTAAATTTTTTTTGCGGTTCTATTTTTAACCAATTTTTTCACATATTATTTGTGTTATCGTAGAGCATAATGATTTGGATACAGTGAATTTTGATAATTTCATAATTAACATAGTTACTGTGGGCGCACTGTTTGTTCAATATTGAATTTTGGCTGAGCTATTCTCGTTTTGCACCACCGTATATTAATAGAATTTTTTTCACTTTCATTATGGAATTTCCTAAATTTGAATTCTTTCTAAAAGACAGCTAACTTACCTTCTGAAATAAAGTATTTCCATTTTCCATCAAAATCAAGTATTTTCGAATAATACTGAGGGGTTACTAAAGTACATATCGTCACAATAAGTAACGCCATGTACTCAAATTTCTTAAACAAGAATTCAAAAAAATCACATAATTTCTTAATTGAGGATAGTACACGTATTATATGCTTAATAGAAGTAATATGGTCAATTCCAATATAAAAAGAGATCCTTCAACCTCACAATCTCCTCACAACCAAATTGCCAACTAAAAAATCTTATTACGTTACGAAATGAAATCAATTATTTTATCTTTGACTGTCGTTCTTGCTTCCATCGCTTATGTTCAAGCGGGGACATGCACCCTTAGTAAGATCATGTCATTCGATTAATTTGTTAATATATAAAATTTGTTGTACTAATGACATTTTCATTTCTTTAGCTTGGTTCGGCCAATATCGACATGAAACTGGTAATCAGAGTGGTTGTTACGGTGTTGATGAGTCCGATCCTATAACAAAAGTTACTGTCAGTACTCATGGTAGTTCCTACATTTTTTACGGTGGCTACGGCTGCACAGGAAAGGTAATCTTTTCCGGCTATGATACCACTGATGGTCCTCCAGTTGAAGCAAAATCTGTCTATTTAACATGTGCATAAATTTGTAATGCGTATAAATGTATATTTAAATTAATGTACGGTGCAAACTTACAATTATTCATACGTAACTCTAGGCAAAAGTTGAGTCAAAGTTAGTAATATATCAAAGATTAAATGTAAAATAAATTCGACCAATTCAATTGCAGACGCATAAAATTCAAAAATTAACTAGCTTTTGACCCCAAGCAAAAATGTTCGGCGCATATTTCTATCTTCACATTAAAGTTTCCTTGATTGAAAATGATCGACTTGTGCACATCTAAAAAAAATGTTTACACACATAAATCGGACGATACATGTAAATTAATCACCAATTATTTTTGAATATTTGGTACATGTACAATATTAGTACATTATTTATTATAGTACATGTACATGTATTTGATACAATGTTCGGTACATTCTTTAGTACAATATTCGATACAATGTTTGGTACATTATTTGGTACAATATTCTGACTCTTTAGTACAATATTTCGACCTTTATATATGGATTCATCATAAATGTACAGTGGCGATCAAAAGTAATGCAACACAAAATTAAAAATTATTAAATCGCAATATCTTTGCACAGACTTAAGAACATCAAATTATAGTTGATAGATTTAATTACGTATATGCAAATAACTTAAATATGATAAATTCAACGCGGATAATTAAACCAATTATATCACAATCGCAACATTTATTTAATTTTTAGTGTTGCATTATATTTGCTCGTTTTTAATATAAATTTGTATAATCCTTAATATAAAATAAAAACATCATATTTTTTTATTTTTTAACTATACCCAATATACTACCATCTAGTATAATCACTATGTGCTTTTATTATGTCACAAATTCTTTCTGGCATAAAACAAATTAAATTTGTGCAATAATTCACATCAATTTCCTCCCAAACTAGCTGTATTTTTTCCATAAGTCTTCCATACCTGAAATTGATCCAGGAAGACACTGAAGACAACAATCTACTTCATTTTATAAATGTTCAATAGGATTTAGATCAGATGATTGTGCTGGCCAATCTAAAATAGTAATATTATTATTATCAAACCACTCTTTTGTCAAATTGGCTGTATATTTGGGATTATTATTCTATTGGAAAATGATCTCATTAATAGCTAATCCATGTTCTTCAATAGTATTCATAAGATCTTCTTCAAGAATTTGTTGATATAATATGCCATTCATGTTCTTATCAATCTTACAAAAGTTACCAACACCACAAAAGGTAAACAACTCCATATCATTACTTTTCACCACCAAATTTTACTATAAGTTTAATATGATGACTTTTTAATGACTTGTCTGTTCTTTTCCAATAATATTATTTTCTATCAGATCCAAAAATCTGAAATTTAGATTCATCAGACCAGATTATCTTTGACCAATCTTCATAGGTCCAGTTTTTATATTTTTTGGTAAACTCAAGATGATGTTGGTATTTGGACTTCAGATATGGTATTTTTTGTTTTATTCTTGCTACTAAATCATTTTTTTTAGTGTACAACAAACAGTATGCTCTGAAATTTTGATATTTTCAGTTTTACAAAGATGATTTTGGATGATAATGATGGTGAAACAGTTACAGAATGTAATAAAATAAACTGTTGTTCTTTCTAACTGGTCATTTAATAATATGAATGATCAGACTTACTTAAATCATTTAAAATGTGTTGTTCATGCCATTTTTTATTAATATATGAGATGGTGGAAGGACTAATTTTACAAGTTCTTGCTATTTCTCTTGTGGTGTATCCATTTGAAGTGAAATAGTTATTTTAGCTCTTTCTTTAAGAGTTGTATGACATTTTGATTTTGTTTTTATTATTAAAAAGCTATAATATAATTTAAGGAAAAAAAAGATAAATAAAACAGTTATTTATTTTGTGACTTCTGTGTAGCACTTACTTATTATTTGATCTTCCAAATAAAAGATCAAAAGAAATGTAATACTAATTTGTGCAAGTTCACGTATTTATCTCAAAATTGTGTTTAATAATAGTAAATTAAATTTTATTAAATAAAACTGGTACTATCAATGTACCATATTTATAAATTTTATTTATAAATTTTATTTAAATTTTGTTAGCTACTTATAAATATATCATGATTTAATAATTTTTAATTTTGCGTTGCATTACTTTTGATCACCACTATATATATAGATGTTCTTGAGCCTTTAATAAAGTCGAGTTATAATGAAGTACAAAGTAATCAAAATAATATTACCTCTAGACTATATTAAACTTCGGGCTTTGTCACTTTTACTAGAAGAAAGTCATTAATATCATGATTTTCTTTGTAGAATATTTTAGCCATAAAGAAACTCTGTTCAATCATATGTCCTGTGACTCTGTGAAATTTGACCCGTAAAACTTAAAGAAATCATAGTTGAAAATAATTTCCTCTGTTAATCATGCAATCCCCTTTCCTCTTTTTAAATAAACAAAAAATTCACCTTCACCATCTACACTAGTAGTTACTGGCATATACCTTTAGAATCAGTAAAGAAACCTCATATATGATAGGTGAAACTCTATTTATATGTAACAGTATGTGTTTCAGAATTAGCTCCGGATTAGTGATCCGACCCGTCTAAAAATACAACCTGGTCACCTGACGGTTGAACCTAAGGTTATCCGGGTGGAATAAGAAACATTGTGTTATTATAGAATATTCTGTATCACTAAATTTTTCGTTGCTACAGGAACAATACGAAACTCATTAATATAAGTTTTAAAAAAGGTTTGTTGATTGGTACATGTACACTTAAATGATGGAAATATGAATATAGAAATACTGTAATTAACAAGGAATTTCGAATCTACATGTATACAGCTATATGGAAATTTCTAAGATACCCAAAGTCAGCATTATTACTGAAAAATAAACATACTTTTAACAAACTTTATCTTCAACTATTACATCAAAATTTGACGTATTTTTTCTTTCAAATAAAGAATTGAAACAGATGTACAGCTTTAAGTATAAAATTAAAATCCAAAATATAAGTCATGATGAAATTGACAACATAAGGAAAACATTATTACTATCGTAACGATTAATATTATTATCAATATGCAATAGCATTAATTAATAAGCCTAGACTTATTTACTTTATTTATGAAGGGTTATACATCAAAAAGAACAGCCGTTCAAAAAATCTTGGGTTCATTATCAATAATTTAAAAAAAATAGAAATAAAAAAGATAGTGAGATATTTGATTAGTTTTGAAATTAGCTGAAAACAGAGATACTTGAGTTCATTGTATTCTTAGCTTTTATTATCAAAATGGCATAGGAGTTGAAAAAGACAAAATAACATATAAATGATATTTAATTTCAGCGAGAGGTGGAGATGCTTGTCTGAAATTCATGAATTTTGCAGATGACATAATGCCAAAACCGAAATAATTAACTATTAGCATGTACATGTACATTGTTTTGGGACGTTAATTAATTATTAACTATCGTTATTAAATGTACATGTTGAATGAAGCCCTAATTGCTCAAAAATGGCAGCGATATTCTCTAAAAAAATTACGGGATTGAATGTTGCTACGCATTATAAGTCAGTGTTTTTATTTTGCTTTTTTTATTTGACATCTAACAAGAAATCAACGAATTATTTTGTATTTTATGTAGAAAACCATTTTTTACTTGATTTTTTGAATTTTTCATTATTATTTTATATATATTTAATGTAATTCTTTATTTGTTTAAGAAAGGTGTTTGGTAGTAAGAAATAATAGACTCTGCTTTCTTTTTTATTGATTAATTTTTCTTTTATTTTTCATTTGTATATAGGTTTCGATAGTTACCTGATATTACGTTGTTGGCATTAAAATCTCTCACAAAGACCAACTTCCAAAGAGATTTGCGACATCGTTGAAAATGGTATCGAGGCGAAATTACAAAAAGGGAAAAACAAAGGTAGACGCCGCAGAAGCGTTTCGATTACGAAAGCATCCAAATATGCATCCCTTACCGAATGTGAAACAGATACCGTATTTCACCGGTTAAAGCAATACCCTTCGATTTTGACTCAATTTCACTAATTTATATTTTTTTTGTTTACAATGTTTTAATTTTGATTCAAAAATTAGCTTTTTTTACTATTTCTTTGTCATCATTCTGGCCAATTCTGTGCACATGTGAGAGTTACACTAGTTCAAAACTTCTTGAAGTCTGAGAACATTGTCTGAGATCACTCAGGCACACGCTAGCATATATTGATCATTTCGGCATGAAAAATTTACATTAAATAAAGACTCAAATTTCGGTTAAAAAATTGTTGCTTATAACCAATGAAATACGGTAGGTTGGTATTTTCAACAATGTTTGTGTAATCAAGTCCTATCAAGCTAATAGTTTTATAAATTTTCTTTGTCAGTGACGTTTGACGAAACTTTATGATGATTGGCTAATCTGTGATTTTCTGCTTCAGAAAAGGCAATAATGATAAATGCTTTTAATAAAGAACTGTTATATATGTAGTTCTTCAAAATAAACCTCTGAGAGAAATTAGATTTTTATTGTGATAAATTAAAAATGTTAAAATGGAATGAAATTAAAATAAAATATCAAATAATTACATTTACAATATTACATGTATTTTACAAATTTTTCAGCTATGCCCAGATGATTTGCATAAAGATTAAAAATTTCAGTTAATACTAATTAAAATCGTCAGGATGGTAATTAAATACAGACTTGTTCTCTAACCCCTATCCCGACCTTATAACTTATTAATCGGGTACGCTGAAAATTTAAAGGATTGATCACACGCTCCATCCAATTTGAATGGCACACTTTATTAACACAGTACGTATAAGAACCTATCATGTGGAAATAACTATAACATAGAATTTTCAAATGGTCGAAGTGTGTCAATTGCTTAATGCGAAACTTAAATATATAGGATCGAACTATTTGGTTGTTTAATGTATAAAGAATCTAGTTCTCGACGTTTTAGCGGCTAAGTCAGCACCAGGGATGCATAATGTATTGATATCGTTGAGTATTGAAGCTGAAAAATGAACTTTAAACCCTATAAGAATGCAGGATTGCTATGTTAATGAATGCATTATTAGCCAATAGTAGTATAACTAATACATATTGTCTTTATACTTAACATGAGAAGAAAATCTTTTAATATTGACATTATATCTCAGTACCAGAATTTTATTAATAATAAACAGGTAAAATTTTGCGCAAGATATTCTAAGCATCGTTTATTGATTTATCAACCTATCTTATTTTAGAATTGTTTTTAATTACATCACATGCGAAATCCTATTTCAATCGATAATTATTTTATATAAATAAATATTAAAACAAATATGTATTAAATAGCCTTTGTCATGTTCTATAATATTATGTTTGTTGTTTTACAAAAAATATTTGTAGTTAGACATTTTCAATGTCAATTTTAATAGTAATAACTAAATTTTCAGTGCCTGAAATATCACGTGCATTATTTTGATTGACTAAATAATATATACAAAATTTATTTTAGCTTAAATTTAGCATAGCACATGATACCTTATTTGGAAATGATAGTCCCTCAAAAATTCAGCGGTGGCGCAATATTTGATGTGAGCTGTTTGCTCGATTTGCTATAACGATAATAAACTTTGATCTCACATTGTGATAATGTTCGTCATATTATATAATGCACTTAAAAATCGCTCTTTTTTCTAATAAGTTTTATACAAAACAAGTAAGCAAAATGATTAAGCAGGCGTTGTGGAAAGTTATATGTTTTTTTTTTGATATAAGTAATATTGTTATCATTTTTTATACATGTATTACTGTAATATGTATCGATATGAGACTACATTCGATTGGGTCTCACTATAAATATCTATATAT